>JAODOY010074343.1:2054-15854 GCA_025399855.1 Forbesichthys papilliferus
CCCCCCCCCCCCCCCCCCCCCCCCCCCCCCCCCCCCCCCCCCCCCCCCCCCCCCCCCACACGCGCCTTCACCTTGGCTGTCGTGTAGTCCACAACCTTCTTTGTGGTCAGGTCACACTTGTTCCCCACCAGGAGCTTGTTGACGTTCTCGCTGGCGTAGCGATCGATCTCCTGCAGCCACTGTTTGACGTTGTTGAACGACTCCTGGGAGGAGAGGACCACGAGGTTAGCAAAGTCACGTTTATTTATACGCCGCTTAATCACGCCGCTGAAACTAGAGCACTGACCAAACGGGTATGAAATGTGTGTATGCACACGCACATTCCTCTTCCCCACACCGGACAGAACGAGGCGTGTGCACACGGGCTTGCCCTACCTGATCTGTGACATCATAGACAACGATGATGCCGTGAGCTCCCCTGTAGTAGCTGGAGGTGATAGTTCGAAACCTCTCCTGGCCCGCCGTGTCCCACTGCAAGGGAAACACAGGCGTCAGACGTGTGTGTGTGGAAACAGGAATGGCTTCCTCCGCCACGGTGGCAAGAGTAAGAATAATTAGAGTAATATTTATTGTCCCATGCCAGGGAGGGGGTTGGCATGGTACCCCCACTTACGATCTGAAGCTTGATGGTCTTGCCGTCTAGTTCTATGGTTCGTATTTTGAAGTCCACGCCAATCGTGCTAATGTAACTTTCTGTGTACGTGTCGTCCTAGGGAGCGAGGGAGGCAGGAGATTAAGCAGGCATCCTGGAACATTAATGCCGTCCCAAATGGACAGACCACAATACAGACCCTTCACACACACAAACATATCAAACTAATTGCAATTTTATACAGTAGCTGCCACATAAACAAATCTCAGATTATATGCGAGTGTCCAGAAGTCAGTGACAGGTAATTCTCAACAACGCTTGCTAACTTTGAACTCATAAAAACAAATCCCCTCAGAAGCTCTGCACCACACTGAAGCGCTTTGCAAATCGGCATTGTTGTGATCGGTGTGATTGTCCATGGCTGTGTAGAAGTATCAGATCATTTTATTCAGCACACACTGAGAACAACAGCAAGATAGCAAAATGTGAGGAGATATTTGGTTAATTTTACCAAAAATGTTTTAGCTTACAATCATATTTCAATAGCTGCCTATACCTTTAATGCCCAGACACACTGCGAGCGATTTGCTGCTTCACTTTTTGTTTTGTAGGTAAAATTTGGTTGCTTGTTACATTCCAGGCTTTGGTTGCCAAGGTATCGCTTTCGTACATTTCCCACCCAAAATGAGGAGGGTCTTTCTTGACGCAGTTAGCCAGAGAGGTCTCCCAGATTTTACGTGAGTAAAGGCTGGCTCTACGAGACCAAACTATTCTGTAGTCTCGCAGTCTTATGGAAAGTCTGGAGCACCGCACTGGATAATAGCGTCAAGAGACCAGCCTACCTGACAGGAGGTGTTTTGACTGACATGCACGATGACCAACAACATAACTCAATGACAAAGTCAGTCATTAAAACTTATACAGAGGAATTCGTTGTTTGCATGTCTTGTAAATAAGTAGGCTATGGTTAATGCTTAAAATACATTTTAATTAGTAAATAAAGCACTGCAATAGTGTCCCACTTCCTGGAAGTGCCGTTAGTTTACAGGGGTCTATGTACCAGACATAGTTGCTTATGTGACGTAGTGCTGATGGACGGAAGAGGCTGAGACTACGTATTCCAACACTTACTGCAAATCGGAGAAGAAGGCATGATTTCCCAACCCCAGAGTCGCCGATGAGGAGCAGCTTGAATAGGTAGTCACTGTGGAGACAGAAGGGGAACACAGATGCTTATATTTAGGCCTTGGCCTGAACAGTGCTGCATAACAGGCCTTTCACAACCACCGGAGACAACGATCACAGACCTGACACTTGCAGAGAATACATTCAACTAACAAGTAAAGTTTAAGATAATATATATTTTGTCAAATTCAACAAATATCTCCTCGCATTTCGTTAGCTGGCCGTTCTGTGCGTGTTCAAACAATCTGATACTTCTGCACAGCCCTGGCTCTGTAAATAGGAACAACAAAGTGGTGAACAACGCTCACATCAACAAAAGCCGCAGCACTACGCTTTGCTTCACAATGCATTTGTGTGTGTGTGGTGGCGTCGTGGATCGATACCATTTTGATTTGAGCGCCAAGTTAGCAAGAATGTGCCCTTAATATACTGATATAGTGCCCTAATATGTGGCAGGGTGGATAATCTGCTGGGCCTGAGCACACATCCCAATTACATGTGTAGGATACAACTCCTACACAATAAAGCCACTGTGACATTCAAATCAGTCTCAACCTGTCAGTTAACAGCCTGTGTGTAACTAATGCTTGTCGGAGGTTCCTACTTCCCACGTATAGTCGTGACGTCTCGTGTTCAAATGCTTTGTTGTCGGAGGAGCTACATGAAATTAAAACCCAACGTAATTCTTGCAATGCGCATGTTAGAATTTATGATTGAATTGACATACCTTAAATTGAAACAACCTGTATAACAAAAGAGTCTACCTACCTAGAGACTGTGAGGACATGAGTTCGACACACAACAAGGATGCCATATTAAGATTAAGGTAGTGTTTCACAATTGTTAAGGGACATAGTCTAACTTTTTATTTTTAATTTGACTCTGTAGCTTTACGCTTGCGACTAAAGCATCAGAAACACTGCTGCAGATGACACACACACACGGGACACTAATAAAAACAGTGCTGAAGTCAGCAAATCCCCACCATGAAGACGATGCGTAGCAGAGCGCTGCAGGTCATGTGACTGACCAGCAGCTCCACCTCAGCTGTAGTTTGACCCCAAACTACAGCTGAGGCTGTTTCTATGTTGCCAAGTTACCATAACCCCTCTGTAATTCATTAACCGTGGATGAACCAATGTATCAACCTTGGTCAAACGTTTATAATCACAAAATGCTGGAAGGACTTTTGCTTCTGATAAAATCAGATCTCCCATCTTGCCTTCTCTGGCAGGGAAGTGAGTGACTGGTGGCCCTAATCAGTTTCAACTGATTGTATATAACTTGGATATAACTTTGGGAAAAGGAAGACCATAACCAGAGCCATGTAAAGAGAGTTGCATCATCGCCGTTCACGCCACTAGACCGTTTTTTCACAGCAATGGCAGATTGTGGAGCCTCAAAATAGTTCCCGGTAGTTAGCATAAATACTAAAAGTACCTATAAATTATATTTTAAATTAAAAACAATTTTTTTTTTTCTTCTTTTCTTCAAATTGCCCACCAAGCATTTCCTGGAACTATTTTTGCCATAGGTTTGGCCTCTGCATGAACCATGTGATAGTTGAGAATGTCAAACTTCCGTTGGCGCAATTCTGTTCTTTCCATAGCTCTGGGTGGTTGTGTGTGTGTTTTGTCTACCAATTCCATTCTCCCTTAACTTCAGAGTGAGGAATGGCAGCAAGTCACACAAAACAACCCACAAACTGACATCCTGAACCATCATCTCTATAAGGAAGGCCAAGGAAGCAGCATAATGCAACAATGGCTAATATAGTCTCGCAGAAGAACAACCAGTTTCTAAAACGTTACGTTGGAACTAAAGCTCAGAGATTCTGTCTTGTCATGTTCACATGAAGCAGACAAACTCACACTGCAGCAGCTTTATACACACAAAAAGCCGCTTGTTCTTTTAACCGTGAATCCACAGGAGCGCCTGCCTCAAGCCTCCACCCCGGGAGGAACGTCTCCTGCTTCTCTCCCACAGGCCTGTACAATGGCCCTGTGATAATACCGGTGTTCTGACGATTTATGCTGCCTTATAATTTATAACTCTCACAGTATAATGTAATAAAAAAAAGCTTATTATTGTTGCATACATTGCACACACAACTTTATGCCTAAATACTCTTTCAGAAATTGGCATGGGGACATTACAAATATGACCAAACGATCTTTAAGTTGTTGTTAATGGTGGGAATTAGTTAATATGTAAATGTACAAATGTTAAATTACAACCTGGCACATATCGTTAAACGAATCATATTCTACCAGTAAAATGACAAGAAGCCTTATACATTTGCTAAAAACATGCAATAACAGTACTATTTGGAAATACAGATTACGTCCCAGAAACCTATGGGCGTTGTCTCAAGCCCGACGAAAATAACGCAATAACGGCTGTGCGCATGCGCATTGTGTCGAGGAAGCACAAATCGACGGGAGGCAAAAATAGTCACAACACCGGCCGCCCCCTAAGCGTAAAGACACACAGGCCGGAGAGGAAACGGCTCTGAAACACGTAGTTAAAACTGACGGGCTATTTATGACCCCAAAAGAGGTCGCTGCTCGAATACGAAGTTCCGACAAGAGTGTGTTGTTCTACATTTCTGTCAATTAATCTGTGGTGAGGAAACCTGGCATTTAAACACGGCATCTTGCTTGTGCCTAAAACCTCTTACTGCTTAATAAACAACACAAACACTACACTTTTAGCCTAGTCTACAGAAAGGAAACACGCTCAACCCAATAGACCATATTACCTTTTGACTGAGAAATGTGCAAACGACTCAATCACATGCTCTGCCAGTATCTGAACAGATGACTTGTGCAACATTCATAATTTGTGAATGGAAGCAACACGATCAACACAACTGGCTCAATACTGCCAAACGTCGTGTGTCTTGTGACCTGTGACAACTTAGTGGTGACAACGCATGACTTGAGTGAAACCAGATGATGTGTAAATCATCGCTGTCACGTGTTGTTGGCCACAATGTAAAGATGGAAGACTGATTTAATGTGTGTAAATACATATATATGTATACTAACTAGGACGTACGAGTTTAACACTACGGTGGTGCTACTACTACCGTAAGATACGCGCCGTCCATTATAACAGCTAACTGGTCAGAACTACAATGTGTATTTATTTGTAAGGTTCCAAGCGTCACTAATACAAGCTAAACCGAATATCTAAGTTGTTATATTCTTGATATTGATCTTCTACAACTCTAGTAGCAGGGGCGATAATGCAACCGCATTTGTACATGCAAAATAACATTTGCAAAACCACATACTGCAGAACTATACAACTGGTACATCATTTTCTTTACAACGCTAACAAGCAACTGTCCTATCTTGCATTAGTACTGGTTGTTACTGGCAGTTCTAAGCCCACCATTTTAGCTACACAATAGCTTGACAAACACTCACAATTAACACAATTACAAAAAGACTAGCCAATGGATCAGTCCCACCTGGATAGTACAGGGCTAACGTCAGGTGACGTTAACTTCCAGCTGAATATGGCTGACTCGTAGCCATTAAAGCTAAACTAGCTAGCCAAAATCTAGCTGAAACACTTATCTAGAACGGGAAAACTTACTATTCGGGATTCATCGTGGACTCGTGGCAATTTAAACCCTCTGTTGGAAAATGTCACGACTTGAACCGTTCTGTAAATATAACCGACTGTTGTCCAGACGGGAGGCGGCTAGCGGTTGGCTAGCTTCTCACTACGAACCCAAAATGGCTGCAACTCAACCAGGAAATAGCTAACATGAGCTAGCTGGCTAGCCAACACGAAAAGAAAACAACAGCGATTCTCCACTGCTTGGGTGTTTAGCACTCTTTAAATCCAGTGTCAGCAATATGGCCTTGGACGTGACCGTTCAACTACACGCTCCGATACAAGGGGCCGGCTGGACTGCAGTTGTTTTCCCGAGCTCTCTCCCGTCTCTCTGGGTGACGTTGCAACACTGGATTGTCAGGTCCCAAAAAGGATTACGTCATTTAGTGAAACGTGGCAAACGGAGTTCATGGGTGCGTCCCATTTGTCCATTGGGTGTGACGGCACGCCGCTTAAATAGTGAAGTAGTGTAGCGGACCTAAGAGACGAATTCATATTTTATGATCCGCTACAACCTATAATTCATATAAATATATAATTATTGGTAAATGACAAACAACAAACCATTAATGTACCAACTGTATAGTGTGAACGGTTGTGTACGCTTAATTAAATGGCGTATGGCAAAGAAAGCGAAATCGCATGCTACCCATTTAACAGTAGCCTAGAACAATCGGTGTGTGCAGGGGTGAATGTTGTGCGCGCCCAAACACTGGTGGCGCATAGGCTGCCTCTCAATCAAGGTTACTGACTCATAAGTAGCCGGTTATACTAGTAGAAGGAACATTGTAAACGAAACTCAGTGAATCATAGTGATCCTAAACATTTAACCTATCGTGCCTATGCAGTAATGTATCTGTCGTGAGTCATGACTGATCGCTGCGTCGTGGTTGACGTGAGAGGTCGTGTCTAGTCTAGTGCATGTCAGCACCTGCACATGACACGAGTCACAAATAATGACGAACGAAACGAGAAAAGCAATAAACCAATCTCAGGACAATTCGTTTTAAAAAAATGAAACATTTGTAATAATTTTTTTTTTTACCAATCTATGTTACAATAATGCTGGATATACATGATCACAAGCAACAGCACGCAGTAGAAGAGGACATATAAATAATATAATACATTTTATTTTGGACGCCTTTCTCTACACTCAAGGACATCTTACATAGTAAATACATAGACATAAAACAGTTGGCTGAAATATACATACTATAGAAATAAACATTTGATCTGAGAAATATATACATACTATAGAAATAAACATTTGATCTAAGAAATATATACAAAATAAAATAAAAAAATGGCCTAAACATAATTAGTTACCTTACTAGTTACATTACTATATTACTTTTACAATCACTACCCTATCTCGTCCATTCAGAAAAATGACAACCTGTGTATCCAGCTCCTTATAGAATTTAATCCTTTTTATTTGAACAATAATGAACCTTAGGAGTCAACAATCAGCCAAAGTGAAAACATGGCAGCTTCTCAAACCAGATGATTGGACAGGTTGGTTCAAGTAGACTAGCCTAAGTTTTCTAGGAACATTAACTCTCATTCTCAGTAATGCAGTATTTTTTAGATTTGTAATTGTAATATTATTACTGTTTTGGAAAAAGTAATTAGTTACACTTCTAGTAACTGAAAAAAGTAATATTATTACAGTAAGTTACTGCCCAACACTGTTTTTAACACATAAAAGTTAAAAGGTAGGCCCATTAGTATATTACAAGATGCCAACAGCATAGCTTTTTAATGTTGTCATTGCCAAATATTCCCTGTAGATGTCAGCAAAAGTTACCAGTGCTTGGTATAACGACAATCTACCACCTTCACCTGTAAGGAAATTAACCTCCTATTAAAAGAGCAGCATACAATTTATGAATACACCTCATTTGAATCAAATACTTCAGAATCATTTGACTTGATATTGGACAATCTTAGTCTACCTTAATTCTATTGACGTTGCCAAAGGCAGAAAAACATGTATCAGAGCAATAATGTTGAACTTGTGCAGGTTGTCAACACAGAGCACTATGCCCTTGTGGGTATAAACACAAAGATATTTATGTAGGCTAAAATGAAAATCAACCCAAGCAATTGGTTCTTGTTTTCGATCTCAAAGGGCCAAGGCACCTCTTTCCTAACAGCTGGTTTGGCAGCAGGAGTCGTTCCAGTGGACAGACCAGAAAACCTGGGGTTGACTTTGGCGTAGGCCCTTCTCAAGTTGCGTCAACCATGTCCATCGTGTTTGTTTGAAAATACGCTCAAGGAAATTTGTTTTTTATTAAAATTTGGAAAACACATATCCAACATTCTAAGTGACCTGGATGGCAGTCAGATCGAACACAAGCAAGCAAACATGTTTATGCTTATCAGCTCGTACAAAAGCTGTGAAGCATTTTGTCAAAGACTTTGTGAACTGCTGCCATACACACAAAAATTGCAGGTCAACCTTTAAACCATGCACTCATATCAATCTAGATGTTTTTAATAACCTCCCAATTATATCAGGCCTTGGAGGCTATACCTGTACTACTGTAACCCCTACCTGCTTCCAATACTGGAAACCCTTTGGGATTCTGCAGAAAAATAATTGATATTTGATATTGATATTTATACTCAAAACAAAAATGTAATTAATGCCATAGATAGATAGATTTTATTGTCATTGTACAACATTGCACAAGAGATTTATGTTCATCATCTGCAGTGTAACATACATAAATGTAAAATATAGTAATACAAACTGTATAAATAACATAGTATAGCAGCATATACAACAATACAAAGCAGATCCCTACAACCATAAAACAACATCCTCCTCTTCCACTCCATCCGCTCAGTAGTACTTAACAAACATTTCATTCTACATTTCTGACTTAGCGTTTGTATCATCGGGATAAAAGCTGTTTCTAACCTGTCTGTTCTTGCCTTGACTGACCTGTATCTCCTGCCTGGTGGCATCAGTTAGAACAGACAGTGACTTGGGTGTGATGTGTCTTAAGAACAGACTTTGCTTTTTTAAGGGAGCTGCAAAGCTCTTCCATTGTGGGGAGGGGGCAGCCGGTGATCTTCTCAGCATTTCTGATGACCCTCTGGAGCGGTTTCTTTTCTGCCGATGTGCAGCAGACATACCAAACACACACAGTATGTGAGAACAGTCTTCACGGAGCATTGATAGAAAGCCACAAGCACCTTCTGGGGCAGATGATAGCTCCTGAGAAGTCTCAGGACAGAGGGTGCTCATTCAGAAGATCCACACTGGTTATTCTATATAGTGTTGAGCGGTGCACCACGTTGTCTGTGTTCCCACTTGGTATGGCTGTCTAGTAACACCTGATTATTTATTCAGCGGGCACACAGAATGGTCAGCTATAGCCTACCGTGAGGAGATATTCATTACATTTGACCAAATATTTTTTGCATTGTAGATCAGAAAATCTATTGAATCAAAGTAAATTGTTGGTTAATCTCACGTATCTGATATATTTTCTGGTGGTGTAGTTAAGTCAAAGATGAGCCAAATTCTATTAGAATATAAATATACCATGCAGTGTTTGCAATGCCACCAATGTCCCATTGCCATGTATGCAGTGCAGCCAATACAGGTGATGTTGCACGAGGTGTTTACATGAAGTGAGATCAGTGTGAGATGAACAACTATGGCCCCCCAGAGTAACATGCAGACGTCAGGCGGTGATCTCTCACGCAAGAGAAACATGAGTCACGTAGGCAATGTGTATAGGCAGGAATATGTCAAAATGACCTTATTCTAATTTAATGTTTTTTGTAGGAGTACACTCATTTGTAGGTATGCTTTTCATTTCATTTATTATAATTGTTTTAGTTGTATTATTTTAAAACCCGTTAGTGCTCTTTCGCTCCTCCATATTTTGTTGACTTAATCTTCACCTTGGCTAGCGACCTCTCCACCTCCTAGCACTCAAAGCTAACTTAAGTTCTTACTCAAAATGTTTATTTTTCTCTCTACCCTGCTCTTAACCTGACATGCCAGAATAATTGTTGTCACAAGTCCATCTGGGGAGCCGTACATTGAAACTTGGCTGTTGATTGGATGAACCATCTGGTCGTTTTCGCTGTCGGCACCATGGTCGGCACACCTAAACCACGCCCATATAGCTATAAGCAGGACGCTGATTGGAAAACCACGCCCGTGTAAACACGACGCTGATTGGTAAGTTCAGTTGCTATTTGGACACATTCAAAATGATTCCGAGGCTTTCCAGGCTGATTCTCACAGCGAAATTAAATTGAAGCTCATGTGAGGCTACCCTACTCAACCCTAAACAAATAATAAAATAATACAAAAAATCACACTCTGCTCTTGTTAGCACTATTATTATCAATCAATCAATCAATCAATCAATCAATCAATCAATCTTTATTTATATAGCATTTTTCATACAAATTCATGTAACACAAACACCAACACCAGTAAAAACAATATAAAACGAGTAAAAACAATACACAAACAATACACTTTGATTAAAAGCGTCTGCCAAATGCAATCAATGTAAATGTGAATGTAAATCTGACTTTTAGCAAGCTCCCCCCTCCCCGCTATAGCTGTAAAAAGGGGCAGATATCCGGGGGTATCTGGTTTATCTTTCATCATCGGTCTAATTAGGCTATCACAGGTTGATTTGGATTTCTTTGACCAAAAACGTATGCGTTTCCATTGATATCTTCTTTACAGCTTACTTATTATTATTAGGCTCATGATCCGTTCTTTCCGCCTCGCATTGCCAAGAAGCGAGTGTCACGCGGCTGTGCTGTTACGGGACATGTTACGTAATTTTCTTTCCTTCCCTTTATAGTTCATGCAGCCACAATAAACGGCAGTCACAAATAAGCTACATCAAAACACGACAACACAGAGCTGAACTGACATGCAGTATGTGTTGCTCTTGTTATTCTTCGACAGCAGGCGGCAGCAGACCTTAAAAAAGCTTCATCATCCTACATTGCGTGTGAGACCCATGAACAACACGGCCCCTGACAGACAGACCGCATACAAACGTCAGGCTGTGGTCACTGGTCGCAGCTTGCAGTGGCCTCTAAACCCGAGCACGCTGGAACACATGTCAAGGCGTTGCTTCAAGAGCCAAGCGCCCATATAAAATGTAGCCATGCTACAACCAAATCAATAACAGCACAAGACACATCTATTTACAATGATTTAATGATGTAAGCTGTTACTGTAATAAGCAACTAAAAGACGTGTCGCTCATCATAATCTTACTCAAGTAGCCTAACGTCTTACCTTCATGGTATCTTTTTTACTTTCATTTAAATGTTAGACCAACAAAGAGCAGCTTATTTATTTTATTTTTTCGGTGTTTCATATATTTATTTCTATATTCTATTATCGTTTTATTAGGCCTAGAGTTTACTTATCAACTCTGGCCAATTCTCCAATTGCCATTTTTGGTCAAGTTGGAAATATTTCCGCGCACCGACGCCGCATCCCTTTAAAGAAAATCACACGCGACGATGAGTGTGGAGCTTCATCGTCAACTTTCGGCACGACTCCATTGGCCGCCGACGCGCCGTGGGCGGAGCACGACGCGGTGACTCAGCGCCCTGAGTCAGACTGCGCGTCTCGACGCCCGTCCACATCTGCCGTAGTAGGCTCTCTGCTGTCCGGAGAGCGTAAACCTATACTCAGCAGATGGTCAAGTCCGCCCGGGACCGAGTGGAATATCAACGGGAACGGCGTTTTTTAAACCGACCAGCACGGCGGGGCTGGAGCCCCCCGTGTTGTTCTTTTAGATATTTAAGAAACCACCCCCTTCACCCCCCGCCCCGTTTAGTTACTTCATCACCGTGCTGGACGGAGCTACCCTTGAGGGTGAGTGTGGGTGAGAGCGGTACTGTATAACTCTTCATGCAGACACTGTTTCACGGTGGTGGTTGGGAGTAGTTGATTGTCGTTCGGTCTTTTTTTTCTTTCTGTTTCTGTGCTGTTCTGTTCTGTTACATTATTATGTACTATTGTATATTATGTTCTTGGATTCTCTCTCTCTCTCTCTCTCTCTCTCTCTCTCTCTCTCTCTCTCTCTCTCTCTCTCTCTCTCTCACTCTCTCTCTAATGCACTCACATGCTGACTATTCAGAGAATTGGTCTGATGTTCTCTATGTCTGCCGTGTAGCTGCTTAGTAAATAGACCCCACAGGGTGGTGGGAGGGTGTGTAGATCCCACAGGGAGGTGTGTAGACCCCACAGGGAGGTGGGAGGGTGTGTAGACCCCACAGGGACACAGGGAGGTGTGTACACCCCACAGGGAGGTGGTAAGGTGTGTAGACCCCACAGGGAGATGGGAGGGTGTGTAGATTCCACAGGGTGGTGTGTAGACCCCACAGGGAAGTGGTTAGGGTGTGTAGACCTCACAGAGAGGTGGTAGGGTGTGTAGATCCCACAGGGTGATGTGTAGACCTTACAGGAAGGTGGTAAGGTGTGTATACCCCACAGGAAGGTGTGTAGACCCCACAGGGAGGTGTGTAGACCCCACAGGGAGGTGGTAAGGTGTGTAGACCCCACAGGGAGGTGTGTAGACCTCACAGGGAGGTGGTAAGGTGTGTAGACCCCACAGGGAGGTGGGAGGGTGTGTAGATTCCACAGGGTGGTGTGTAGACCCCACAGGGAAGTGGTTATGGTGTGTAGACCTCACAGAGAGGTGGTAGGGTATGTAGACCCCACAGGGTGGTGTGTAGACCCCACAGGGAGGTGGTAAGGTGTGTATACCCCACAGGAAGGTGTGTAGACCCCACAGGTAGGTGGTAAGGTGTGTAGACCCCACATGGTGGTGGTTAGGGTGTGTAGCTGCTTAGTAAGCACAGTGTTTCAAAAGGACGTTTTTCCTCTCCAGTCTCGGAGAGGCTGTCTCCCCCCCTTGTCCCCCGCCACCCCCCCCCCCCGCACACACATACACACACACAGACACACACACATGGGCAGCAGTTCATAGCTCCTGTAATGACTGTTTACACGCGTCCAGTGTGAATTAATCACATATGCAGGAGTTGGCGCTGCTGCCTGGCATCCACACGCATGCTAGGCACCTATTTACTGTTTAAGTGTCATGTTCTCTGCTTGGCTGGGATTCTCCGCATTGCAGTGCGCTATAAAAACCTTTCAGACTCATTTGAATTGCATTGTGATGAACAGTTCCACTTCATTTGCTCAAAGTACAGCAGCTTTATATAATGGCCGAGATGGCCTCCTCAAGTGCAAGGCAGATAAGCTAATTGCCTTTATTCCTCCTAGCTAATCTTTTCCTGGTTTCCACCTCACTGCCCCCATAAATGTGCAACTCAACAGCCTCAATCCTCTTGAATTTATGTAATTACTTGACGCATCTTGAGCTCCCACCCTAATAAGATTAAAATGGCATTGGCACCCACCAACTCAGATTTGCTTGCCTCCCAGGCACTGTGCAAAGTATTTCCACACCATTGTGTTTATTAATTCCTCAAGGCTTTCCCCAAGGCTGTTAGTGTGAATGTAAACACAAAATAAACACATTTTGGCGTAATCACTGTTTCGTGGTGAGTCGTGACTACAGGTGTGAAGCTACTGAAACAAACAGCCGAACTAGTTGGGAGTATTTTATGTTAATATTGTAAATAATATATTATATTAGCTGAAGACAACTCCTCTTCTCTGTCTGAAGATGCTCGTCCCATTCTCAACACATTGTCCTAGAGGCTTTAAAATGTAATCATGATAACCTTCTTTATTCCACATCTCACATTGCAGTGCGACGTTTAGTTTGCTTGTCAGACGCTCACACTCGCGTGAACACAATCTGCACCGCGGGGCATCTGATTCTCATCCAAATCCAGATAATTAGCTGAATCTGCCTCCAGCGTGTCATGGCCGCCTTGTAGCTCACGCCAAGGATAGACGGGTCCAGCCCTACAAGTGGGCCCCTGTTCTCCTGGCAGCGGCCACGGGTGGAGGGGTGGAGGTTCCTAGGGGGGTTCCTCGTCTGCTGCTGTTGATGTGGCTATTTAAAGCAGCATTGACGTATCAGTGATGTTGGTTGTGGCTTAACTGGTCACAGATCTCTTATGTGAGATCATAATTACCTCCCGCTGGTCGCTTTGTTGTCGTGAATGTGTGCCTTTCCTACCATGCGTATTTCAGACTTACTCTGTGTGTATTCTACCTCTTGTACAGTCATTGCTGGTCTTGTTGGACCCCTGAGCATCGCCAGAGACAGACCGCTTAGAGAGTCCTCAATAGAACTCTATGGGAGAAGTATCAGAGACATTATATACAGGAGACAGACCGCTTAGAGAGTCCTCAATAGAACTCTATGGGAGAAGTACCAGAGACATTATATAGAGGAGACAGA
>JAODOY010074354.1:0-15853 GCA_025399855.1 Forbesichthys papilliferus
ATTAGCGGAACCCCAGAGACGACACCACAGAAGCACTAAATAACCCAATCCACGACACACCTCCCAGAACCTCCAATGCTGAATCCTTGACCAGTCAACATAAAGAATGGAGAAATGGTTAAAATCTATTAAGCTTCAGTCCCTCAAAGCCGGCAAAAGGGAAACCCTGGACACCCGGACTAGGCCCTACCCCTCAGATAATTACACTAGTATTATGCATATGAAACAGAAATAGAGACTTACAATGTACTAACAAAACATTGCGATTTTCCCTGTCTGTAGCCTACAGCAGGTTGTCTTAATCTGCTCATTGGGGGTAAATTTACTAAATAATCTCTAATCTTATTCATTCATATGAAAGAATGATCCTGAATAAACATTTTCAGTAAATTAACAACTGCAATAACATGTATGAGAGCCACGTTTGTGTTCCTTAGTTTCATGGGTGTGCCTTATATGGATTAATGGGTTGTGTGGGCGTTCATTTTTTACCTTGCCGGCTGCTAAGATCTTAATGAAACAAGGACGTTATGTTTTCACACATTCCACATGAACTCCTTCATTAATGAATTGTACAAAACCTACTTTTAACAATATAGGTAGGCAGCTGGCAGCTGCTGTCTCTGTGGCGTTTGGCGTTTCAGAATTCTCCCATTGAGTTCTATTAAAAATTCTCGAAGTGGCATGTCTCCTCTACATAATGTCTCTGGTATAACTTAGCTAAGTGTGTGTGTCCTTTTATATGTAGAGCCTTTACTTAAAGCAAAGTAAAATAAGCTATAAGAGTATGTCAGCACGTTAACTCAGCAGCAAACAACATTCTGGTTAGATAACTTAAAGAAGCATGTCATCAGGGCTAACGTAGTTAAACATTTCACATTACCTATTATTCAGAATAATTGATAATGCAGCCTAAATACCATCCAAATGTCACGTTTCTACATAAAGAGAGGGAAAGTATACTGTAATACTAAAATATAGATACAAAATAGAGATGGGGGAAAAAGGATTGCTATCCAATATTTCAGTTAGTCGGAGTGTTACGAGGTAGATAGTACCAAGGTGGATTCTGAGGTGGATCATAAAAGGTGAAGTAAGAATCTGCAGGTACAGGTTGTCTGCGATGTTGGCTGTGTGGGACAGCTGGAAGTGCAAGACAACTCAGAACTGGAGAGGAGAACGCCGCAGTGTTCCCAAGGGTAATGGGTAGGTCTACTTGACACAACTCACCTACTGTAGCAGACAAAGTGTACTGAGGCAACGGGCTTGTCTTTTTACATACAGTAAATACAGGAAAAGCTGTCTATTGCCCCCTGTCTTTATTCAGCTCGGCTTCAAAGCTGCAGCAGCCTTCCCACTGGCTAGCAGCTTAAAGATACACGCATACAACAAGACAGCTATTTCCCACTGGCCAAAAAACAATATTAGCAAGAGAACACTGCTAAGTAAAAACAACAATCATCTACCATCTAATTCTATACACTAAATATTATAATCTACTTGAACAATGCACTACCAGACACGCTTAGGAAGACAGAAAGACAAAGTCACTGTGTAGTGGAGGTGAAGGTGATCAATATTTGTCTTGGTATACCTCCTGCTTGGCTGGCCTGTCTGCCCTGTCACCAGCCATCAATTCAACCCGGTTCACTTAATGTGTGCCACATTCACAGGCATAGGGCCTTCGAGCATGAGGCATTTCCTCATTACATGCAGTTATTTGCACTCACATTATCAAATGTACACACACACACAGACTTTTACACATGACTGACTGACTGAATGTGTGCATGCATGTGGGCAACACAGAAAATGACATGGCTGTGTGCTGGTGGGATGAGTATGCAGCAGGAGCTGTATTTTGAAAGGTCACTCCTCCGTTCTCAGGGACTGTGTCGGCTTATCATCCTCCTGTGGATGTGGAAGAGCAAAACGTCATGCAACACACCAACCATTCACGTTTATATTATATAAAGGATGTGCACTAAACCCGCAATTTCCACCGGGCGCGTCTCTGACGCATTCCGGCTCCGTCACAGAGCTCTTTTCAATGCAAGTGAACCACCAAAGCATCCCAGAAGCATCTCAGGAGCGTCCCAGAAGCGGCCTTCCGCTGGGCTCAGCTAGAAATAGGCGGCAGTTCTATTTTTTGAGGGTGGCGCTTCTGGGCGCTTTGATAGCGGCGTGCTTTACTCAACCATAGAGGTGAGTTTATTTTCTTTGTCTACAGTCCAAATTGCCATGTAATCACAAACAGACATTGCCTTTTTACACTTTCAGTCCCTTTCTCTCTTCCTGCTCTCGCTCTCTTCACAAACACTCCCTCTCAGCCTCGTTGAGTGTCTGCAGACTGATTGGCTCGCTGATGGATGACGGCCTGAAATGGAACCTGCTCTGAAGGAGACTGCTCTAATCCTGCTTGAAGCATGGGGCTTTGTGTGTCCGTCTCACTTGCTTCATTAAGGGGGTCCCTGTCCTTCAGACTTCCTTGTCACTGCCGACTGTCTGCTAATCCACAGGGCCAATTACAGCCAGTTATGTGGCGTCGACCAGCAGCCGCCTTTTATCCTTCCTTTCATGAGGAAAAGTGAAAGCTATCACTTGTGGAAATCACTTCCGCTGACCCAGGAGTCAAGCCGTAACAGCACCAGAAGGGGACTGTGTGTAGCTGTATACAGCGCCGTATCAACAGAGATTCATTTACCAAACTTTTTTGCATGATTGCCACAGTTAGAGTTTCAGCCTGCAATCCAATACTCTTTCAGACATCCCTTGGGAGAGCAGCTTGCCTAGCGGTGCGGGGCAGCGGGGGACCCATAGAGTGTGCTGCAAATTGGAAGTAATCCTCAGGCCTGGTGGATGAAACCAGTAGGTTGGTATCTATTCATAATTCATCAATCGACAGCAGCAAGGTGGAGAAAGTTATGTCCTTGTAATAAAGCAGGAGGAGACATCTCCGGAAGGCACCGGCGAGATCGGTCAGATCAGCCTCTGTACTAAAAAGGTCCCAGGTGGAAAGCACACTTGTTAAGAGCCGAATGAGATGGACCAGTGTGGTATACTAAATTTCACATCATATTAGACCCTATAGTGGTCTGCCCTTGTTGCTCAGGAAGGGATTCGCTGACAGAATCTCTCTGTGTAACTGTAAAACTTAAATGTGACAGCTTTAAACCCTGGCTAGTTGATGGTATAGCAAAAAGAAAAACTGGTTTACCTTTATCAGTATAGCCATTTGTCACATCACTTAAGACACATTAGTTGTTTGACATGTGCTGCACAATCACATTTCACATATTGTCAGCTAATGCATACTGATATTAGTATGTCAGGCAGTAAAAATAAACACCTTTTATTTGCAGTTTCGTTTTCATCTCCAAAAATAATTTTTATTTTAGAATTTTTTTTTTTTACATGCCCTTTGCAACATCACAGAAACGTCAAAAAGATTGAACGAGGTCATAGAGTTCATTAGTTGAACACGCTAACACAATCAGTAGAACTTTCCTTTTGATGACATGACATTGCAGGTGACTTTGCAAACGCTTCTGCGAGACACTGAATGCCTGCAGCTCTGCCACTGACCAGCAGGGGGCGGAGGGGAGCGGGAGGGGCAGCAGACCACGAGGATGAGAAAGGACAAGAGAGGGTGTGAGAGCAGTGCGCCAACCACAGAACTATACTACGCCAACACAGCAGGGGCGATGGCCGAGGACAGCTCACCTCTGCGGTGCTAGTGTGAGGAGAGAGGGGCTGTGGAAGTACACAGTCCGAGCAAGAGGTCGTGAAGAGAAGAGCACGGGGGACAGTGAAGTACAGGATCAATAACGTTGTCTGACCCTGAAATGGACAAGGTCACAGCGGGTCATTAAAGACAGTGGCAGACAACAGATATACAGTAAGGTGTGCAGGCTAGCCTGACAGGCAGGGAGATTGAGGTGCCACGCTATCGTTCGTTCACTGATTGAAGGTCATTACGACTTGTTGCTCATGTACTTCTCTTCCAGATCTCACTGTACGATGATGTGTTATTAGAACAGTATTGATAATTGATGCAGCATAGACGTCCTTTGGGAAAAGATGATGGGGTGTCCTAAAGTCCCATTTACTTAGTTTAGAAACCATTTACACCTGGCTGAAAGTGGCATTCAAGATACTACTGTATTATGTACACATCTCAGATTATTTGTATTGTCTCGCTTTGCTTCCTCAAAAATGTTTCCCACGCCACTGTTTAGACTAAACCTCATGTACAAAATGTGTTTTAGGGTTTTAACTGAATTAATCGAAAAATGTATTACAATTAATCACCCTTGACTAATAATGATCCACAACTGACATCTGACATGCCTCGCCTAGGATTACGTCATAATATATTGGCAACATGTACTGGGTCATGCAGATTTGCGCATGTTATTCTGTGTTGTCAATATTTCATCTGAGCCTGGCCTACTTCAAAATTCCACCCACTAATCCTCTGTCATTGGGAACTGCCATGCTGCCCACTCTCAACCGCTCTCATACTATCAAGCTAAAAGAAACAACATATTTGTTGATAACACCCTGCTAAATTTAGGATGAACGATGGACAGTCCCATTGAATCATGAACCTAGACTGAGCAGGCCCCAATCAGGTAGCGCAATGCATATCATACAGTATATGCTCATGAAGGTATTGCCATTATATAAAGCAATACATTTCCATACTAAATAAAGCTACAGTATATACCATTACTGTGATCTGTCATTTCAAATTATACATACAATGATTGGTTGGCGATGCTGCCCAGCCCTAACCCATACTGTGGGCATGTTTCATCAGATGGCTTGCATGCATGTAAGCATGTTTTGTAGACGTGTCTGTGCTTATTTTGCACATCCCTTGTTCCCTGCCAAGCTGAGCCTAATAATGTGCTAATAGTGAGGTCTGGAAGCAAGGTGTAATTAGCCAACATGGTTAATTACAGGAAGACTGCTAAAGCAATTAGCATCCCAAGTAAGCAACAAACTACTGCAAAATCCCTTTCTCGACACAGAGGGAGATCATCTAATGCCACTTCATTGACAATCAACTAGTGATCAATCTTTCAACAGGGTAAATGACACATCGACTGCAAAGCATTTAGAGGCATGGCTACATTGGACCAGCTGCATAAAAACTAGATTAGTAGTCATTTGATGAATATGCATGTGTGCATGATTATCATTTACTATTGCGACAATAGGATTGGTTGAAAAATGGTACATTAAAGAGCCCTAATCAGTAGATTATCAACATGAGATTATAATCTAATTTAGGTAATGCAGGGGTTGTTGTCGAACCTATTTTAATATTTGACCCTTGAATATAACATAAAATCAATAGTTTGTGCAGTCCATACTGTACAGACATCAACAAAAATAATATGCATGCTGTACAACAAGCCACATGCATAGAGACAAATTGAAGAGTAAAGTGAGCCGGTTCATGATAAGCAGTGAGATGTTTAGTCAAGGTGATTAGGGATTATACGACTTGACAGAACCACAGCAGAAAGAGCATACGAAACAACAATTCACTGCATCTATATAAAAGGCATATAAAGCCCAGTATCTAACTATAAGTATATGCTCCTGCATGCATGTGTGCAGGCGGTACACGTATGCTGTCTAATATACACACACACACACACACAGTGAAACGGAATACTCAGAGTTAGTGCTGAGGTGCGGTAAATGCCACCGCTTCTCAGCTCTCAGCGTTGAAAGCTTAGCGAGAAGAAGCGAGAAGAAGGGGGAGCGCATATAGGCAGACTGTAGAAGGAGACAGGGCAGAGAGTGACTCAGCTACGCTCCCAAAAAGCTCTGCAGGACGACGAGAAGGAAAAACGGTGAGGGCGATGGATGAGCGCGATAATTAGACACTAATCTGGGGTGTTAGCGCTCGTGTTCTCCAGCAGGCGCTATTTGCCATAGGTACAGGATATAGATAACATTTAGCGCTTAGAATCAGCGTCAAATGACCATAGATACTGTAGCTCAGCAGACACACAACACTTATGTTGGCGGTAAATAGAGAAAAAATAAAAGCGACATCTAAACTCTGCCATGCTACAACGATGTGATACGGAGCTCTTTTATATATAGCCTGCTAAGGCGCTGTGCGCTTGTTGATGTGCCACTTTGGCTACTGGCTAATGGGGCACTGCCTGCACATCAAACATAGATATATGCTGACATCACACAAGAAGTCACCACTGGCTATGCTGGAGTTGGGATGAAACAGCATGCAGAATAAAGTGTCACACACAAAACCATATCACGGGTGATAAATGCACAAAGACACTTGTCGCGTTGTGCACAGCGTAAGATCACACAGCGCACACACTCGTTCTCCCTTTATATCGTGCAAACACAAATAAAACAGACACGACCACACCATATCCCGATGTACAAATTATTGATGCGGTTTTGAACACGCGCGCCCTGATTTGCATCGGCGTAACAACTCCAGTGTCTGTACCCCCACACGCACAACAGTTGAGAGATCCACTGAAAGTGTTGCCGGGGTAGAAAAGAAAAGGAGAATGAGTTCTGACAGTTTACTGTCATGGTTCACGATTCTGTCTTTGTTTTTTTTTTAGAGTAAAAAGAGAATCATATATAGAGATGAATAATTCATCCTAAAACAGTGACAAGCTAGTAGAGAGGAGCAGTGTCTGATCACTTGCTGTTGTGGTTCCATGGGATTATTTAGATGATACATTCACAATGCATCCCAAATGTCCAGGAGTGACGTGTCCTTTCCACCGCCGAGTGTGTTGGACCCTGTCAAACTGGAATACGGCAATAGGACAGCATCAAACACAAACTTGTTTTTGCACACACACACACACACAGGCAAACAGATATTCACAATAAGAACAAACCAACACACTATAGAATTAGCACACACCAAAATGAGGCTACTGCACGTCTATATAGAAGCCTTTACAGACAGAAATGTATTTGGCACAATAAAGAACACATGGGGTGCAGGGCAATGCCTCTGCCGTCTTTGTTTCTTGCACCCCCTTTCCCCAAAACAAACGCAGAAAATCTTCAAGCTGCAGCTTGCCGACAGTTCAAAGCCAAGCATCCTCAGTAGAGTGGAAAGATACAAACAGCTCTGACAGCAGAATCCAAAACGTATGCTCCCCCGAAGGGTGAGGATGTTAAGCACAACCTCATCACATCCATCTATCACTGTGATACACACGGACACATTAGGGAAAAGATAGATTTTTTAAATGATGCAGAAAAGCAGAAGGGATTCTACCTCCTACTTTGAACTTCCGTGAAAATGACAAGTTGGAGAAGACATTCGGCTAAAACATAAGGAAAAATGTGCAAAGTAAATGTGAAATGCCTACGCAGTCTACTCACACAGAACTAACATTTATTTAGCATATACTACAATTTCTATCCTCCTTTCCATGCATCCCAATAAGCAAGCATGCAAAGAAAGAAGAAAGAAAGGAAGGAATTCTCCAGTGGCAGGTTCTTCCAATCTCCACAGCTTTATTCACTTAATCAGTTTGCTTCTTACTTTCAGAAAGAAAGTAAAGCCCGGCTGCTGGTCATCCCACCAAGGAGTATGAAAAGCACTAAAGATCAGGGGATATATATTTATATAATATATAAAATCAAAACAGTGCTATTTTCACAAATGAGGATCTTACATGCTGTGTGTGTTTGTGTTGTTGAATAAATCATCCTCATTAATCATCTGATTCAGTCGACCAAATGCTACATGTTCAGAGCCCAGCTGACTCCAACACACTGTTAATGATTGAAAACACCCATTTAATGAAATATTAATGAATCAAGGCAAGCTCTTAATACCCGTGGCACTATGCTTGCGTGCCTGTCGTACAACAGCACAACATAAGGGCCTAGTCGGTGTCATTAACAGGTTCAACTGAGGGAACTGCATCACAACGCATCTATTTTTGCAAATAAAGAATAGAAGAAAATGTGAATGTAGAAGATGGGGACATGTAGTCATCTGTAGGTATTTGAAACACAACCCTGTGTCTAATTAGGCATTGGGCTAACCATATGTTCCTGTCTTCTCCACAACCCTCAGAGGTACAGCAAAATGGTCATGGTTAAAGGCCATGCAATGTTAATGGATATTTTGTTACATAACCCTTGGACATGCATGGAAAACAAAGAGGCCTATAACATCAATCTTTAGACAAAACAATGGAACAACCAATACTTGGCCGTATACCTGATGGACAGGCTAAATAAAATAAATATACACAATTAAAACATTTAAGGGCTTCTCTAAGTGCATGGCTGAATGACAGACAACATGAAAGGTAGATGTAACCTAAGACAACAAACCTGTGTTATGAGAGCACGGCTCAGCTATACAGTATTGTTTGAGACCTTGGATGGTTCCAGGATCATTTTTTATAGTTAATATACAATGGAATACAATTTCAAGGTAATACATTAATCCTGAAACCCTGCCAGTGTAGCATCCAGCCCTCATCGTTATTATAAATGCTCTCTACTGAGCATAGAATACCCCACAACATAAAAGAGAAAACTTGCATTACAACAATAAAGCTACATGTATAATGCATTCTCAAAGCTAATCCTAAAATTCGTATGAGAAATGCTGTAGGCTACAGTGTGATAAAAGCACAAACAAGCACATTTGGATGTAACTCTTGTATGCAATATCAAAACAAACATAGTAGCTTATCCATACTGGGGAGTATTATTTTATGGCTGGCCAGTCACAGCACTTCTATGACGGCAGCCATGGAAATACATAACATGAAATGAGCTGGAGAGCTTGACAAGTAACTCTAACCCACACGCACACAAACACACACACACACACACACACACACCACGATAGACCCATAATGTGATTTAGCTTGTGAGCTGCTGTATGGTCTATTATCCTAAAGATGAATGTCTTCAAATAATCATCTTACTCACAGTAAGGATTTTAGCTGTCAAGATCTTTGTGATCAAAATACCAAAGGCCATGTGTGAACTCATGTTTGCAGTCAAGAAATCAACGCTTTACTGAAAAGTATAAAACAGACGAAATAACATCTTCACATACGTCATGGCATCGCCTAGACCCGAGAACTGAAACAGAACTGAATGAGTAGTGCAAATCCAAAACAGCCATGTCACACTTGTGCGGATGCATTTCAGATCCCTTTAAGGTCAATTTATGCTTAGGTGTCAAAGCTACGCCATAACCAACGGATAGGGTGTAACCTATACACATCTCTAAAAATGTAACTACCCCTCTGTCTGTCAATTTGACGCAGCCGTCTTGTGGATGCAATCCCATTTGCCTAGTGTTTTGGAATTAGGAAACTTTATAACATGTCATGTAGCCTACAGGCACAGACTGTCTCCCTTTGACAATCTAAACTATTAGTTTAGCTGGAAAGAAACTTTTTTATGTCTATCTTGGGCATTATTAACCAAGACTACACATGACAAGACAGGGATTTCCACATGGGATTGCCTAGTCGGGCAGCAAAAAGAGCTTTTATCAATATTATTTTGTCTCGGCAAAGATTGTTTCCTATGATAAATGTTGATGTAAGAGATTCGCTGGAAATCTTTTTTTTTTGTGTTCTAATTCGGGAGCATTAACAAGACATGGCACTTCCATATAGTCGGGATTCGCATGTGCAGTCAGCGCGCACGGCTCAGCACGGCCGACAGACCAGTGCAGAAGTACAATGTGCTCACGGTGCCGTAAGCTACGGCATAGGTAGCATAAATCACACAACGTGATATACTATATCTGATATCTTGACGTGGAAAAATTCTTCAGTTGCTCCGATGAGAAAGCCTCAGGGTGTGTCCATTTTTGTTCTCATGTAATGAAACACTTAAACTGAAACACATCACACATGCAGCACAGCCAAGCAGCATAAATCCCTTTACTCACTCCCTTGCTTTCCTCTTCTATCACACCTGTGCCCTGGCATCAGCTCTAAGAACGTCAGGTATTCTTGATAGTACCAGGAGCTTACAGACTCATCAGCGCCAATGTGAAACGAAGCATCTATTTTTACATGAGCTCCAACCATTCATAAGTTAACGTACAGTATGTTAAAATGGAACAGACTGTTAGAGAGCTGTGATGTGTGATCTGGTTCTAAGGGCCTGTGAAAATGATTGCATTTGGTTATTTTACTGCAGTGAGAGTGATGTACATGGAGTTAACTTATTAAAATCTAAAACATCTGATTGTATTAAATTAATTAAGAGAAGATAGGTATGCATACCTATCTTCAGTGCGTTTTTCAGAAAGAGATGGCTGTCGCCAACCAATATTTGGGCAGGCAACATGATTAAGTCAGTCGTTTGACGTACAGTGTAATCCACTATCTTTACATAGAAAATGTTTGCTGCAGTACATTAATGGTGACAATATTGCATATATACAGTATCACCTTTAAAAAAGTGTATGCCCGGTTTAAAGCTTGAGTAAGGAGGATATTTGCTATTTGCATGAGCTATAATAAAAAAACAAAAAGATAAAAATAGATAAATTAAACACCCTTCCTCTTTTGCTCACTTAAGCTGGAGCCCTTTGGCAAGTCATTGCAAAGCGCCACTGACAATAATGTGCATTCATGTGGTTGACAGGCAAGGTAGATTCACCAAATTCTTTCCGGCAGATCAAAAGTCTAAATCATAGAAGCAGGGGCTACCGACCACCAGAGCGCATATCCTCACAGCATTTCACTCCTAGCTAACGGCTGTGTATGGCATTTCTTATTACACTAAATGTACAGCTCCTAAATCCCTAGCGCATGATTGCAGCAATTGTACGCTAATACCCTTTTAGTCAAATACAGAGAATTATCTCCTCACGGCCCGCACTGAAAAAAAACATCCTGTGTTTCTGTGGACGTTTTGACCCTGACAAGTGATTGACGGCCCCTAGAGTACGCCCCCCCGCCCCCACCACCACTAACCCCCACTCTCTCTCGCTCTCCTTTGCCCTCTGTATCAGCAGCAATGCCCTCATCCCGCCAGCGGGAGGCTTTTACGTAAAAGGCACACAGGCGGAAACAATTGTGATCGGCTTTGGACTCAGTAGTAATTGACAGGCTTGGTGCAGGAAAACACTCGTATAGGGCTGTCAGCAAGACATTACATCTCTGGTAGATAAGGCTGCTGAAAGGGTAAGGCTAAGTGCCGCAACTTCAGCGTCGATGGTGCTTATTTCTCACCAGACAATAGCTAATGTAAAGGTTTATAACAAGCAAACAATGGGCACTCATGAGCTGATATGTGCATAATACTAAATTAATTACTTTCAGAGTCTGGTAAATATGACAATTAGGGGGGGAAAAAATGTATGCTTTTAACGCTGTATGTGACAAAAGTATCATTATGTTTGGTTAAAAAAAGCCAACATGCCAGTCAACACATTCATTTTATCTGGTTATGGTACTGTCATCCAACTGCCTCATAGCCTGACCCTCACCTGAACTACTGGGCCAATGCTATTTTTTTTTAGATATGCATTATTTAGAGGTGATGCTTTTTCCGTAAACTGGATGGGCATGTGCATCTGCATTACGTCATCCTGTCTTCAATGTAAATAGTGTACGCCTCACTTAGGGACAGAGATGACATGAACGTAATAAATACAGCAATACATCCACACCAAATTAAATCTGAAACCAAACGACCTTGTGGCGTTTAAAATGACTTTCCCACTACATTTTAGGATAAGCATTTCAACATAAATGTTGACATTGTGGACCAGGTCTTGTACTGTGTGTATACTACAGTACCGGAGCAGCCGCTTTCCGGAGTAGCCCTCATCCTCCGCAGCCTGAACCAGTCTGTTATAGCCTGTGCACAACCCCATCTGAATATCTCCTAATTTCTCAAACAGCACATGGAGCAACGGGACTGAAACAGCTGGTGACAGCACACACAATCACAGCGAGTGGAGCCAGCGGTGATGCGCTCCTCGGAACCCAAGCCTCGCACACTGAGGCGACTGCAGGGATCGATCAAAGGCTGCCTGCTTCTATCTCACCCACATTTACATCATTAAATCCTCATTCCTAGCAAGTGGCACGCACGGACACACACACACACACAACACTATACTGTAGTTATGCCTGGATGGCGGATATGGAGGCAGAAGCGCCCCGTTTTATGTAGGATATTTATAACAGAACAGCTGGTGTGGGAGTCAGTCAGAATTGGCCAGACACCAAAGAAGCCCAAACTGTATTAAGAGGAGTGGGTAGCAATGAAGCCACTGGGCAACCTGCGCCGCCTAATACTTCATAGAGACACACAGTCTTTACTAATCAGCTCAGCAGCCACCATCAAGGCTGAGTCAGAGACACGGAAACCTGAGTGAGAAGCCAACCAACAGGTTACCAGGCTCTCAGACACAATGCGCTATAACTCCCATGTGCGGCAAAGAGTAGAGAACGCCGGCAGGATACTGCCAGGAGAAGGGGAAGTGGGGGGGGAAGGGGGGATTCGCTTACCCAGGACTTGAACTTGATCGGTGGCCGTTCGCCATGCGTGCGCCTGCAACCGTTATCACGTCTCTCCCGGCAGCTTCAGTGCTGCAGGCTTCTCTACCGAGCGCTTGTCGACGAGCTACCTGCTAAACAGCTGGGCATGACTGTCTCCCATACCCCTCTCCCCCTCTCTCCCTCCCCCTCTCTGCTATTTTCCCTGTTCTCTAGCCTCGTAACAGAAAGTCTTCTGCCTTGGTCCACTGCAGATGAAGAAGTGTTCGTTCGCCTCTCTCTCTCGTGTGTTGTGCGGGACGCCAGCTGTGTGTTCTGGAGAGGCGAGGGGCGTGCTGAGGGCAGCGGCAGGCTTTATGGAGCCAGCGTGCGCTTTTATTACGCATGTGTGTCGGATAGATTGCCTGCGCTGGTGAGAACGCGCGCGTTTGAGAAAAGTATACGCTCGGTAGGCTCCTTGTGTGTTGTGTGTGTGTTGAGTGTGTGTGTGTGTGTCTGCGTGTGCGTGCGTGAGCCAGTATGTCAGCGCGTATGTTTGCGTGTGAGGGAGAGAAGCCTGCTGCCGCTAGAGCTCTCCTGCACTAGCTGCCGCCGTCTACTATTCCGGCTGCTCAGCAAACGCACCGCTTAGGGACCGTCTCAAAAGTGTGTTAAGGGGGGAAATAAGAAGCAACAACAAAGGGAAATCCTCATACACACTGCACAACCTTTCTCGTCGCATTTAAGACGCATACATGTTTATAGCCATCATTTTGTCACCTCCAAACTATGATTATGGTTGTTTATTTTCTATATTACAAAATCTCAGCTGTTTTATCAGAATCAGAAATACTTTATTAATCCCCTAGGGGAAATTCTTTGTCACAATAACTATTGTATGTCAAGACATAATAGAACATACGATAATTAATGATAACAATTTCTAAATATAAAAATATAAATAATAAATAAATATCGCAGGATAATTGACCATAAATAGGTAAAATAAATAATGCATATGTCCATTATATTACAGTATTAAAATATTAAAAAGCGGCATAATAGGTAGTAGTCATAGTATTAAATAATACTACGATACCAACGATGTGGCGGAAGTCCATCCCAACAACAGCGTCCTACTGGTCAACCATGGTATTTCAAACAATTTATATTATGCAATATATCTAGTGTTTGCAGTTAGTGAATGGGATGCCTTGTTTGAGACAGTGGGGGTCTGATTGAGGAGTTAAAAAGTGTGATGGCCCCAGGCAGGAATGACTTTCTGTGGCGTTCTGTAGAGCATTTTGGTAGAATGAATCTGTCACTGAAGGTACTCTTATGTTTGACCAGCATATTATGGAGTGGGTGGAAACCATCGTCCAAAATTACATGTAGCTTTGCTAGCATTCTCCTATCCGACACCCTCGCTAGAGAATCCAGCTTCACACCCACAGTGTCACTGGCCTTGCGGATAAGCTTATTAAGTCTATTAGCATCTGCTACCCTCGACCCGCTGCCCCAACCTACTACAGCAAACAGTAAATCATCATAAAACATCCTCAACATTGTCCGGCAGATGTTGAAGGACCTCAGCCTCCTTAAAAAGTAGAGACGGCTCTGGCCCTTCCTGTAGAGGGCTTGAGTGTTCTTGGCCCAGTTTAATTTATTGTCAATGTGCACTCCCAAGTACTTGTAATCCTCCACAATGTCCACACTAACCCCCTGGATGGCAGTCGGGGTGGCTGGTGCTCTCCTTAGGTCCACAACCAGCCTATTATTATTATTTTTATTATCTGCCTATTCCTCTTTAGTAATAGTGTAGCGTTCTATTATACAACTAACTTCTGTTTCAACTCAACAGATCGCAAAACTAAGCCTGAAGTAGTGTACTGTAGAATGTGTCACATCTAAGTGAAGTTTGAGACTGTAGCTTGTTTCACCCCCTCTTTAGATAGTTAGGTAGTTACTCTTAAAGGAGATAACACTAATTCCTATTGATTTTCAATTCTATCTCTGCACACTATTATTATATAGATAAATACCAAATGCCCAAATCTAACTAATATAAGATCTTTCAGATAGACTCTGCTATTGATTCATGCTAAGGTAGCATATCTCGACTAGCCTAGTGAGGCCATCATGATCTATGAGCGAGTATCTGTATACATGCAAAAGCATTTCTTGCCCATTTAAAATACAAGCAGGCCAAAAAGAGGTTAGCTGTTTTCCCAAAATGACATCAGCATGCGTCGTATGTTTTGGTTTCCATCGCTGGCTGAGTGTAAACATACTGTACATATTTTGATTGAAATGTATTGGCACCACTATGAAAAACACTTTTGAATTGAGGGTTTCCAGACTAATTCTTGCGGCACAATTAAATTGGACCTCACAAGATCAGGATGGTCTCACAAAGCTATCTTGAAAAGATAGCACAACTCAACAGAACAATGGCAGATGTGCCTAATCTCCGACTCCAGTTCGCAATTGCCAGACATGGTATCAAAACGTCTGAACAATCTCAACAGCATTGCAATCCAGGATTTTGGTTTTAGCTTTGATGGGTTTATTCTAACAAAAAACTATTAATAATCAACTGTGCTTTGGAAGCAAAAAACAAGAGATAACAGACAAAAAAGCGTATGTGCAAGACAAACTAAATGAATAGTCTAAATGCTACGTAACAGCTTGCTCAAGAGTTAGTATTGAAACACATGGCATTTTATAACAAAATTGTATTATAACATAGTTACAATATGACTGGATTTGTTATGTCCTGTGTCACCATAAGAAATGGTGACGATTGAAATGGTCTGCTGTGGCCTTTCCTACAGTACAATGTTTAAAGCTACTAAGTTCAGTAATATTACTTAAAATTATTTAAAAATGGTTTCCTATAAGACCCCTGATGCACTAATTAGGGATTCAGGATTTGAAACCACCTTAAAGGGATATTCAATAGAAATCAGTCATTTTATTCTTAACATGTCATTAAAGGATGAGGCTTAATATAAACACCTACAAACTATGAAAATTAACTTCCATTTGAATCGCAAAATATTTCCTACATTTATTTCACTTTCTGTTTGTCCGGCGATTTTCTGGGTGGAGTTAACTCGAGCGTGGAGACGTCATGCCGCTCCTGGACTATAAAAGAAAAAGTGTCTTGATAAACGGCCTCTTTGCGTTTGAGTCTGACTGCCTACTGCAGCTTCTGTAATACATATTTACTAGCTGAAAGATACTCTGAACTAACCATTGTGACACAATTTGGATTATACGTGGATATTTGGCAGTTTCTTCAGGTGCTTCTGTCTTCTGACTGTTCATAAATATACCGTTTTACT
>JAODOY010074375.1:0-15851 GCA_025399855.1 Forbesichthys papilliferus
AGTATTTTGTTTTCATTGTATGTTAATCTCTAAAGTATTGTCTGAATGGCTTGGTTTTTGACAAAGGAGAGAATATTGGGTTTGACCCATTATAAAATATCTGCTGAAGTAGATTTGCTTGTGACATGGTCATATAGGCATATTGTTTTTATTCCACACTTTTCCCCCATTTCATGTAAAAACGTCTCCATATTTAATGTGGAGGTATTCAAGGTAGAGAAGGCTAGAATATAGTAATTTGAGCAAAACTAATTTTGAATGGAATAAATCTTTAAAAGTTAGGCTATACAGATATATTCTTAGAACTCACTATTTAGATTAATATCCATATGAAACGATTTATAATTTTACTGAGATCGTAATATTGTGACGGCATACAATGTAGCTTCATGTGAGTGTACGGTAAACACAGGTCTTTACCGTAATTGCACAAACACGCAGCACAATTTTAAAGCTGGCTGGCGGCATGATTGCACATCATCCTCTAACCATATGAGCCCGTCATTCTAACCATACGAGCATGTATCGTTCGCCGGCATTTTTTCCACCAGTGCTAGTGTCTTGCTTGTTAGCTTTAGCTAGCTGTAATGACGAGGTAGCTACCCGGTAATATGGGAGTGTGTTTGTGTTCAGCTCCGAGACCCGATTTGAACAGATAAACATACTTTTCAACGCGCATGGATGGAGTGTAGTTATGGTAACAATAAACAGTTACGCACTCACCCTGTTGGAAGTGGAACCACGTTTGGAACAGGTATCCAGCACGCGCCGCACGATTGTCCTTGTGCACGGGGATTTCATAACAATGCGCAACTGAGCATATTAGAGCTGCAAACATAGTGGCTAGAAGTCACTCGCACAAAGTGGGCCTACATATTTTTTAATGTTTGCACACCAAGATTTTTAGTTGCATTTGCAAGTGAAATGGTCGCACTGCGAGTTAACTGCTGCGCCCGTCATTCAGTGACAAATGTATAGCTTATAGAAATACCGGAAATTAGTTTAAACAGTTACTGAAAAAGTTTATATCGCGATGGATATCGTTACTGAATTATTGTCCAGCCCTAGCGGAAACCCTGCCACTTTCTTATCAGTTCCTTCTCCAATCAAGTTGTGTCCCCTTGGGGGTTGATAGAGGCTTTTTTAGGAGGTGATCTCAAGATTTCGATTGTAATATTGGATTCTTGAAATTGTTGCTTTTATTCTAGTGTGGAGAAAGAGGTAGGTGGCATGGAAATGGCTCACGAGGGAATGATCTGGAGTCTGGCCTGGCACCCGCTTGGACACATCCTCTGTTCTGGGTCCAACGATCACACCAGGTGCCACACTAGTTAAACATGACACCATGCTGCCTGTTATAGACCACCAGTTAAACCATGATAACTGTTAAACTATGATGACAGTTAGACCACCAGTTAGATCATGATGCCAGTTAGACCACCTGTTAGACCACCAGTTAGACAATGATGCCAGTTAGACCACCTGTTAGACCACCTGTTTGGCCATGATGCCAGTTAGACCACCAGTTACACCATTACACAAACCAGTTAGACCAGATGTTACACCATTACACGTACCATTACAACATGACACATGCATTAATCAGAATTTCTGAATGTGTTTGGCTTGTAGTAAGTTTTGGACCAGGAATCGGCCCGGTGACAAGATGAGGGATAGATACAACCTAAACTTGTTGCCAGGGATGTCAGAGGATGGAGTAGAATATGGTGAGTATGCTGAGACAGGCCTAATGGTTTTCACCATCCTGAACAGTAATCATGTCCCTCCCAGCTGAGGTTTTCAACTGCTGGTGGTGTGTTTTAGATGACATGGAGCCCAACAGCATGGCCTCCATTCCTGGCATGGGCATCCCAGAACAGCTCAAAGCAGCCATGGAGCAAGAACAGAGCGGTAAGTCCATACGCTGTCAACGTCCAAGCACGCCATACACTCGCTGTATTTGCCGTTGATCACAGTGTGAAATTTAGGGACTGGGGCATTTGTGCCCTCTCTTCATGACAATGAAATGTATTCATTCAATGACATGAAATATTGAGTTGAATAGACCTCTGCTGTATTAGTGTTAGGGGTGGGCGATACATCTAATATACTTGATGTAACGCGTCATGTTCTACACACAATGTAGTAAATTACTATATCACGAACATTAAGTATTTAAATTGTCAAGTTTTATTTGTCAGACGCCTGCATGAGATGCGCTTCGTTTCTCTCTATCTCACAAACATGATCATGTTGAGCAAGATTCATGATAGTTGTGATATCTGAGAAATGTTTTTTTAATTAAAAAAAATATATTTTTTTACCGAAGCAAAACAGTGCTGCATGTTTTCCAGTTACCTAACTTCGCCCCCACTTATAACACATTTGCGAGCGCACCATGGAGGACAAGATCAGGAGACAAACAATGGCTAAATAATATTGAGATAGTTCAAGTTTAATATATCTGACGAGCAACAGTAATTATGTTAAGTGCAATATGCTGCATAAAGTGTGGAAAACACTGTTAAACCTTGTAGTGGATGTACAGTGCTGCAATCCAGACTGGAAATCCATCTCTTCTGCCTTAAAATAAAGCAGTTTGCACGTTTTTTTTATAAGGCCCATATATTCTTGTGAGTACAAACAGATAGTTGGTTTGATTGGCTATTTCTGTAGGCTATGCGGATTAGCTGTCCATACATGTCAGGTATGTGCACAAACACTTCCCCATACAAAATGTTATTGTAACTTAAGAGATTTTGCTTGAAATAAATATTTGCTTAGACTCATTTGTTAGCTTAGCAGGACGTCCATTGCCATCTGTATGTGCTTCAACTTGTCTCCCATGTGCCTCCCACTTGTCAGTGGACACAAGTGGTGCAGGCCTCGTAATTCTATTGGTGGGCCACAGCACGGACTGTGCTCTCTCTGTTAATGAGTTAAACAACCAAATAGTACTCAGATGTGTACAGTATATTTATTTACACAATATAAAACATTTGATATTTTCAAAATCTGTTCAGCAGGGAAAACCTGTTAATAACTAAATTTTAAATCAGTTAACTGGAGTACTGGAGAGTTTGTTTATTTGTATAATTTTTAATTTAAGTTTTGATAAACTTAATAAACAGGCAGAGGAACCATTTGCAGTTTTTTTAAATCAACGACTAAATAAAGGCCTGCATGCACTTAACCCAAATACAACATATCGCGATATATATTGTATATCGCCGTTCAGCAAAAAAATATTGAGATTTGTCCATATCACCCAGCCCTAATTTGAGTTATGGGGATCCATCTTTAATGTTCACTGTAAAGATTTGTCCTGCTTTCTGGCAAGCTGTCCTTGTGTTTCCACAACCAGGGAAAGACACTGCTCTAGAAATTGAGATGTCGATCCCAGGTCTAGACTGGGGTATGGATGAAGTCATGTCCAAAGACATGAAGAAAGTCCCTCAGAAGAAAGTCCCCTACGCCAAGCCAATCCCTGCCCAGTTCCAACAGGTACAAAATACACACATCAGATATACAGTACATGCATCAGGCATATCTGATGGTTCACTTAGATTAACCAGTCTTAAAAATGTGTTCTTACTTTTTATCTCCTGTCTTCTGTTTCCTTCCTTCAGGCTTGGGCAGAGAACAAGGTCCCTGCGATGCCCCCTGGTGGAGAATTGCCTAAAGAGCGCAAGGTGGAGCAGAAGGTGGATGGGAAGAAGAGGACACAGGCTGAGATTGAGCAGGAGATGGCTACTCTGCAGTACACCAACCCCATGCTTTTGGAGGTTTGTACTCAATGTGACTCCATGCAAACTACTCACTTTTCAGCAGATGTTGCTTATTTGCAGACTAAGGACAGAACAAAGGTATGGTATTGACATTAGCTGGCCCAGTAGTATATATCGACTTATCATACGATAGTGATTAGTGTATTTACATGCGTGTTGCGGACAAAATACAGTAAAGCCATGGTACGCTGTTCTTGTGCTCGTCTGATTGATTGCAGGCAGCACTACACCAAAGTCCTTATATAATGTCTCTGGCTACACACACACCAGACTGGTGATAGGTGTTGTTATGGAAGTTTCAATAAAAGGATATACTTAGACAGAGAATTTTTAGTCATTGTTTAATTAATCATTTCTATAGATATGGAGCATTCCCACAAACGCAGTTCAATGCATGTATGAGAATGTTCAACCTTCTGTTGTCTGTGTCTTCCTTATATACTAAGCACAGCAAAGCATGTTTACAATGATAACAACAGAGGGTATAGTAATCAATCAATCAAGACAGAAGGAGGACGTAGCTACAGTTAAGACACTCCCCAGAAGGGGTTACAGGTTAACCCAGGAGAGGAGAAATCAAGGATTAACACAGATGGTCATTTGGTGGTCAGAGCTGATATATGGCATAGTCAATCATCCTTATACAGGGACCTCTTGATTAGCCCCCAGGTTCTTCCTGAGAGGCGTTAAACTAATATCTGGTTAACTAATCTCAAACCTACAAAAGCAAGTCTTAGGTAAAAGGTCATTTAGAGGCTATGTCAATGAATGTCTGTGGAAGCACACAAAGGCAGTTCTCAGTTCATAAACACAAACCTATACAAAGCAAAAGTAATACATAAGATTAAGTAAAAATATGCCATTACAGTGTTTTTCCAGCCGACTGCATAATTCCAGCCAACTGCGTTTGTTTAATAGCCTATTTAGCCAAGCAATGAACCTGGTTAAACCAATCACAACAAATAATTAATGTCGCATGACAATAGCGGAAACAAGGTAGGTTCAGTATTGGAAAACCGTTTTCCATTTGCTTTGAGTTCGACGCAAACATAAGTAAATGGGTCGAGGAGGTAATTCTCAGCGAACACACATTTACGCTGGAGGAAGGGTGACAGTTTAAATGAAATATTTTTGCAATGTTAACAGAAAACATTCATATTTAAAGTTCCACCTCTCATTCTTCTACTGTACCAGTTCAAGTTTCTACTGCTCTACATAAGAAAACAAGAAAATGTATCGCTGTAAACTTGTATATAGTAAGCCATTTTACCGTAATCTTAATTTTAACAATTATGTTTGTGTTTGCCTTACAAGGCACGCTACTTACCCACATACTGTCGATCTCCCAAACATATGAATTTCATGGTTTAGAATGAAAGTGACGCACACTTTTATTCTAAACCATTAAGTTTCTGCTCCTTATCAGAACGTAATTCACAGGCAGCCTATACCGCGACAGTGTTGGATGCTTGTTTTGATGGCGCAATGTTTTGTAGCGACAGTAGTAGGTTACTAAATATTAAAAGGTTCCGTGTTTCAGTTAAACTACCTATCTCCCTGCTTTCCTTTTATTTAGTCAGCTATTCCACCCTTGTCTTTTCTTGTCTGCCCTGAAAATGACAATAATATTGTTTATAGCGATTATTTCTGGGACAATATATCAACCAACCAAAAACAGTTATCGTGACAGGCAAGTGTACATAACTTTTTAAATAATATATTAAAGTCCCCCAGTTTGACTTTTCCTAAAATTGTGTTGTGTTGCACTTTATATTGTTAAATATAGTCTAGATAAATCCAGATTAAAATCATAAGGCATTTATACCTATGATCTCCACACAGGGTAAAATGTACCCGTGTTCAGAAATGCATTTATTTTCACTAACACTGTGTCCTAACTGAATGTGATGAAAAATCTGTTTGCTATCTTATCTGTTGGAATGTCCTAACTGGATGCGAGTGACGTGATGCGGCTGCCGTCTTGAGCAAACTATTGTCTGATTTTTTAAACGCTTACATTTAAACCATAGAACTTTATAATTAATGGCTGAAATGGACTAGGGATTGCTCATTCAATTACTTTAATAACATGGCAGTTATCTTATTTTAGTTGGAGTTGGTGATTTTATGGTAGTCTTGTGCTGTGCAGCAGCCTAGTTTATGAAGCTACAATGTCATGCCCTTCCCCGCAATAGTAGGCTATTGTTGTGAATATGGAGTAGGCAGTTATGATCTTTAGTGTGCTACAGCTGATATGTTGCCTACCTTGTTTGTTTACGTATTGTAATGGATTCAGTGTAGACAAAGAGCATCTGAGGCAACATGATAGTCAGACGCTTGCTTGCTGTTGCATTTAGTTAGGACACGTGTATGTTTCTTATTTGCGCATTATGTTTACACAGTCTATGATGGTAGGCAATGGCATAGTGCAGTTTTTCATAGGGTCAGCTAGCCCCACACCTCACACACACTGGGGAAATATTATTGAGATGGAAAGTTTCTGGTTTTAGCAATGGTTCAATGCATTTTTCATCTCAGCGTTGTCGATTAGCATAATCTGTTTCGAGAGCTGGGCTTCCTTCATCCTCATTGATAAGACTACGCATTTGATGTTTCCGATCATGACTGAAGTGTGGTAGAAATTCATACAGAACTGCATATTATACTACAAACACTACTGGCGTGGATGCACAGCTGTTCCCGACTACAGCGAGGTGCAGGTTTACGATAGTAGTATTATCTTAGACTAGTCTACTTGCATAACAAGTGTGATCTATGCTTCCACGAATAGCCTACTGTATATTTGCATGTTATTAACCATAGAATGCACAACATACTGAAGACTCCTATAATGCACTACAATTGCGTTTTTTGAGAGTGGGTTTTGACAGATTTTTCTATATTGATTAATTCTCTATTAATTATGATTAGTTTACCAAGAATGTAGCCTAACCGTTTAAGTGTATCTTAAATTAACTGTCTCAGTAGCTATAAAAGATATTTATCAGGAATCAGGATCATAGGTCATGCTATGTGCGTTATGATTTTTGATTAAAGGATTTTAATAACCCTATTGGATAAAAAAAGTATTTTGGCAATGAAATTACTTGCTTTCTGCAATCTGGTAAACAGACGTAATGAAGCCTCTTTTAAAAACGTAGCGTTCACATAACTGCCAGAAATGTTTCGAGGGAATTTACGGAGATTACACTGTCATGAGCATATTATACTTCTGCGCTGGTCTGTCGGCCACGCGGAATGCGTATGCAAAACCCCTAATGCGGAAGTACCATGCTCCTGAATTAGAACACTAATAGAATGTAGATGTTTTGAAATAAGCATAAAAATGTTGTTTACCATCTATAACACAAAGTAATTCTTCCAATTAATTAAACCTAAATTAATTTTTTTCCAGGGGACATTTTTACAAGGGTACACACACGTGTATCTTGATTTGATTCATTGGCAAGAATATTCAAGTTGCAAGTATAGCCGTGACTTGGCCGTGGTGTTGCAGTCCTTGTTATGTGGAATAAGTGTCTGGATTCTGAGGAAATCTGTTACCATTCTGAAGATATGACACAGAATATAAACCTATGCCATGAATAGAAACATACGAGAATCCATTATGCAAGGCATATTTAATGTCCGACTTTGTTGCCGTGTTGTAGAGCCTCTACTATGCATAAAAAGACAAGCTATATACCAGTCTCTTCATCAGAACACGCCTATAATTGCAACTGGAATATTATTTTAGCAAATGAGCTAATTAATCACATAAAAATATACATGTGTGTAGCTTTGTAATATGTCCCCTGGACAATTTCTTTAGCATTAAGGTTCCACTGGAAGGACAACAAAATGCTGAAAATAATACAAAACTTTTTTTCTTTCTTTCTAAAAACTTTTAAAAAAACTTAAATTATAACATATTTATTTAAATTATAAAAATAGCATACCAAGTGAAGCTCAGGATTTATAAATAAGAATGCATACACTAAAATGAATAACTAGTTCAATTGATTATGCATATTTGAGATTGGAAGTTAGTCAAGGCATTGAAAAATCAAAATATGTCTTTGAAACAAAACTACACACTAATTTAATTTAATAAATATTGGAAAAACTGTTTATATATTTTCTACACATACCACTGACCTTCCAGACATCAAAATGCGATTTTGTGTGTGCGAGGTAATTTCCTGGGAATGAAAACTATATTTCAGATTATTAATTTGAGGTTTATCCTTTAAAAAGCAATTTCACCAGAACCAGTGTTTTAGTAAGTGTACATATTTTGTTTAAAGGGAGATCCGTGGAGAACGTCTGGGCGTCCCGCACTAACCTTTTCCCACACAGCAAATTTTTTTCCATAGGGAACACTGGTTTATCTGGATTAAAAATGTATTTTAAATTCATGAATAATATGAAAAGTATAAAATTGATATCGTTATTGTCTGATTTTGCTGACTGAAAAATGGAAATCAGTATCGGCCCCCAAAAAAGATTTGGTGCATCACTAAAATAGATTTTTACACAACACATGCCTAACTGCATAAAAGGCAACATGCAGCAGAACATGAATAGATCAAATACACTGCTAATGTTATTTATATAGCCTATGAATGAGAGAGAAATATGGACTGTATTAAGTACATTGTGCAAAAAGTATGGCAGCAAAAGCGGCGGGAAAAAAAAAAAAAAGGCGGGGAAGTAATTTAGTCTAGCAATATATGAATTGTTAGGCTAATAACTCACTTGTGCTGCTCTTTGCTGGAGGTGTGGATTGTATGTGCATTGTAGGCAACATTATTGTAATTCTGCTTTCACATGGAATATGGCAGACGGCAAACCGGTAGACTGCAAACACTTTCTGGATTGCACGGCATAAAAGTCCAATGGAATGGCAGTTGCTATCGCGATGTCGTATTGTTTACAAATCATTTTATAAAAATACATTCCCCCCACTTCCCCCGGCTTGTGTTCACATTCACAGAACTATATAAATAACATTGCGTATGTGCATTAACAAAGGAGATTAACTCAATTTGTTAAACTGATTTCAAATAAAAAGAATATAGTCTCTACATAGTTTTGCTGTAGTTTATGATCGTTTACGAACGCTAACATAACCCATTGACTGCATAGCGTGACTGGACCATGGGAATCATGGTGTTGAGAAAAGCATGCGTGGTTTCTTTAAGATAACTCGTCTGAAAGATTGGATATTCTACAAACTTTCCATACATAAACACAAAATACAGAGGTAGTACGTTTAACTACGTCCTGGTTAGGCTGTATGTCGTAACGTAATGTCCATGTGTTTTGCCAGGTAGCTAGCTAGCGCAATTTGTTTACTTTGCAGCAGTAACACGGGCGATACACCACGCAAAGTACAACTTGTAGGCTGGCAGGTAAACTTCATCAATCATAAGACTCAGTAGGAATCTGCCTCACCAATGTTTCTCTGATCACGAGCTGCTACTCCGTGCTGTCTGCTCCACTGCAGGGCGGGCAGCGCTTACGCCACGCACATACTCGGCTCCAAAGATACAGTGGTGGAGAGTTGGAGAGCTGACGAAAACTACACTTGTTACTGGAAGTAGGCTACAATAAAAGCCTCGCCAGTAAAAAGCCAACGAGTAATCCGCGCAAAATACGGACAACAGACTCCAAATTACAAAAATTATTTAAGTAAAGGGTGATTTTCATAACGTTATAAACGACAAAGCATCATTTAACTTTCATAATGTTATAAACGATAAAGCATCATTTGACGGTAGATGTTTTTCTATCGTCATACGATCTATATCGTTTTATCGCACAGCCCTAGTTTTATGTAATTATTTTTGTATTGTATCTAGTATTCTAGTGTTGCACAAAAAGTATTATCTTCTCGTTGTCTGTTTTCTCCGTGTGTGAAAGAGCTAGGAACTTTTTGTTGTAAATGTTAAAAAAAAAGTTAAGTTAAAATATTTAAACTTTCAATGGCCGTTACCGGCGTCTGCATTTTTTTTGCCGGCCACAACTGATTTTGCTCTCGTCTGCTAACATGATATTCGGTATGCCGTGTTCCATGTGAACATAATGCTAATGTGTGTTACAGATTATCTTGAGTAAAATTAAGAATATTTCAAAAATTTAACTCTACCACAATGATGCATTTCATGGTTACAATTGTCAAAATTCTCTCCAGTAGCATACCATAGAGATAACCCCATTAACTGTTTGGTAGAGAGGTAGAATTATTGCTTTTTCAAAACACAAACAAGTGACATGCCCTGGTGTTGTGTGTGGTGTAGATGTGTGCGCGCACTCCATATATTTTCTTGGCCAATCATATGCCTGAATATATATGATTGGGTCAAGCATATGTATCTCATGAGTGAATATCTGTCTGTTGTTTGAGCAGCAGATGAAGATGGACAGGATGAACCAAATGAGTCAAGATGGCAACATGGGCCCCTCACAAGGCCCTATGCCTCCTTTCTCTGGTCCCGGGGGACCCATGGGCCCTCCACCTCAGGGCTTTCCCCCAAACATGCCCCCACAGCAGATGCCTCACAACATGGGCCCACCGATGGGCCCCCCTTTCATGCCCCCAGGACAGATGGGCCCCCCGTCCGGACCCCCTCCTCACCAGGGACCCCCTCAGAATATGGTGGGGCCCCCAGAGCATCATGGGCCTCAGGGCCTGCAGAGACACCCAGGCCCCCACAGGAACATGGGCCCTCCCGGCCCTCATGGCATGGCCCCGGGGCCCCGAGGAATGCAAGGACCCCCCGGAGGAATGATGGGGCCTCCTCCTCGAGGAATGAGTCAAAGGGACCCTCAAGGACCCCCACCTCAAGGTGGCATGATGCCACCTCAAGGAAACATGATGGGTCCGCCGCAGGGTGGAATGATGGGGCCCCCGCCAAGGACACATGGCAATATTCAGAACAATTATGGGATGGGCAACATGCAGGGGCCTCCCCAAGGAGGAATGCAGGGGCCTCCCCATGGAGGAATGCATGGGCCGCCAGGAAACATGCAGGGACCTCCAGGAAACATGCAGGGACCTCCATACATGCACCAGGTTAGTATGAGATGTCACAGATGCTACTATGTGTGTTCATTAGTAGTAGTATTCTTAATGTTTAGTGCAGCTTTTTATTCTGTTGCTTTTGATTCTGTTCTAGCTCCATTAGAAAATGACTTGGTCATTCCTGGGATTTATGAAAATGGGGAATGCTCTTTCAGAAAATAGTTATTTTCAGATGTAACCTACTAAATTATCTTACTGTGTTCACACTGCCAGCATGTTTAATAGGGTCTGCTCAGAAATATCGGACCGATATCCAGTGGTTGCTGTAGACTTTATCGTTGTCCGTCATTTTTACGGGCAAGGTTGAAAATATTCCGTCATAATATACTTTTAACAGCCATTCATTATTTTTACGACATACTTGGTCTAACTATGACGTGTCTAATTATGACCGGTCTCTTATTTTTGCGTTCATCTCCATTTTACATTTTAACAAAACATTGGTTTAGCAGAACAGAATCATATTGATTTCAAATAAATCCATATGAAGCTTAGTCTTTTCAGAGATATTGTAGGGGCAGTGGGGCACATCAGTTGTTATATTTCAGAGCCAGCCTTTACCGCGGAAGTTATGTTGTCTTTTGATGACGCCCTTTGCTGACGTCGCATAATGTAAAAAGTAGGTTGGTGAGAAATAAAAAATGTGCCCGTGTTCGGGCAGTTTAAACTATCTCACTTTGTGTCTCCCTTGTTGACTACTAATATTATGCTAATACTAATATGAAGAATTTTAGAAAATTAAAATATTGGCTACTGTAATCTGCACCGTCTAAACTGAAATATAACAGTGTTTAGCATGCAGTTTCTAATGATGCATGTATGATACACGAACACCCTAGCTAACAAAACGCATGGAAAACGGGACATTTTAGGAAGAACAGATGCCTCTGTGCTTTCTTTTGTTACCCGATTGTCAGATTAAATTCCCTACCTTAGTATTAGGCTCGTTGATCGTCTGTTTCTCGAATATCCAATTTTTCAAATGAGTTCTCAAAACAAACTTTCCTGTTGCACTATAAAGTTCCAGTGCCTGTTTCGGCACAATGGCAAATTTACACAGAAAATAAAACCAAGATGTGCAACCAGCCGTAGTAGGCTACAAATTTTACCTTTTAGCTTTCATGTAAAAGATTTATCCATAAGCGAGAGAACACTCACGTGTGCCTTTGTTTAAAACCGGCTTCTGTGTTGCAAGCCACCCTGACTCTCATCACTGCACCTTAGCAAGGGGCGGTGTCTGCATCTTTTTTGAGTTCTCAATATAGGATTCGAATGGAATGCCCTGCTTTAAAAACGAGCACCCCCATTAAAAACACTTACTGTAGTGATGATCGCAGTTTTATTCAACATGCATTTAAACACAATGAAATTGGCGTCCTGCTTCAAGACTTCTAGGTAGATTTCTCTGTAATCTGTCTAACTTCAGATTTTCCCTTCATTGTTATAAATATTTATTGTTATTATATTTATTATATATTGTCAATAAATATTTCCGGTTAACGTGACCTCTGCCTATATCCAGGAAGCAATGTGCCTTGAATATGTTTGACTGTCTTCTCTTATGTATTGTCTAACATTTTATGGATTTGTTTTGTCATTTGTTAAGATGTGTAGTGATTCTTAAATATAGATTAATTTCCTACATGATTTTGTTTCTCACAACTGTGTCTCAGCAGGGTCAGAATTCTGGGCAGATGATGCATGGAATGGGACAAGGACCCAATGGGAAAGGTAGGTCAGTGCATGCAAACATGCTGGCATTAACAGTTAATATTTAGACCTATTTAAATGCACTTTTGTGACTTTACAACCTATAATTAGAATACGCAATTTCTTATAATTTTTTACTATAAACTACTTACATGCTAGCATTAAAAAAATGTGCATGCTGCTGCTATTCTTGTGTAGTGTTAGTTGTTTCATGTCTATACATGGTTGTCATGTCTATACATGGTGTGTTTTGTATTATGTCATGTCTATACACGGGGTGTGTGTTGTTGGTGGTTTCATGTCAATACATGGTGTGTGTTGCTTTTGTCATGTCTATGCATGGTGTGTTGGTTGTCATGGCTTTAGTGGCAACACCTGCAGATCTCAGTCACACCTTTAGTTTCTCTTCCCCAAGGAGGCCCTCCTCCCAACCATCACATGGGACCCCTGCCTGACCGCCAGGGTCCCGGTGGCCCAGGGGGCCCTGGGGGACCAGACCAGAGCTCTGGCTCCTACTGGGGGGACAACCAGCAGGGCCGGCACGGGACGCAGGAGTTTGAGGGAGGCCCAGACTTCCACAACAGAGGAGAGGAAGGCTGGCGACCCGGACCCGGCCAGGGTTTCCCAGGAAGAGGAGGGGTCCACCGGGGTGGAGGAGGTGGAAACGGAGGAAACTGGGGCAGCGAGGAGAGGTTTCCCCGAGAGGGTGGAGAATTCAGAGGACGCAGGGACGACCGGTGAGCATGTTCACATCTTGTCTGACGTAGACTAGGGGACACAGGTAGTCCTGTCACTTACGGCTGTGCAAGTAATCACATTTTAATCGTGATTTCAATTTTAACTCCTTCCAATTCTAAAAACAATATTATTGAGAAAAAAATTATTACGTTTAGCAAGTAAACGCTTATTTTGACTTATGTTCTGAATGACAGGCGAATGCTCACTTTCATGTTTCGCTCCTCGCAGGGTGAAAGTGAACAGCGTGAAAAGTATTTCAACCGTTGAAGATGTTTTCACTGTTAATCAGGATAATTAGCCCAATTCTATGCCCAATTTTCCCCTTCCGATGTCAGTCAGCATTAGCCTCGCAAGATCAGAGATCAGCAGATCATGGAGAATCAATCTGGAAAGCCTCAAAATAATTTTTTATGTGTCTGAGTAGCAACTGAACTTTCCAATCAGCATTGTGTTTATAGCTATATGGTAGTGGGTTTCCAATCAGCATTGTGTTTATAGCTATACAGGTGTGGTTAAGGTGTGCCGACTATGATGCAGACAGAGAAAACGACCAGATGGTTCATCAATCAAGTACCAAGTATTCATTGGAAAGTACAGCCATTCACAAATATTTTCAATATACAGCTCCCCAGAAAAATTTCTGTCATGTCAGGTTAGGCCCGATTTGTTGATTGTTCTACCAATCGGGTATCCTGTGGTGTGGGGTGTTTTAAGAGCTTCACCGATCCAACATCGTAAATATTAAACATGTTAAATATTTACAATCTAAAATCCTGTAGTGTGTGGGGAACACCAATCACAGACAATAGTTGATTGTCACATGGGAGAGAGAGCCACGCTGATTTAAAGTGATACCAACCATTAATAACACATGTAATGTAATCACAACAGAAGCAATAGCGATAAAAGATAAAGTGTGTATTTTATAGAGTCGAAGTCACTTCCGCGTTATGGAACCTTAGTTTGGAAAGAATATGTATAGTAGTCAACGGCGAGAATACATTTATTTTTAGATCACGTTTGCTTTGTAACACAAAGCACACATATGATGTTTGACTATTTAAAAGAAAATTCTTTGAGTCGAGAGTCTCAGTTTGTCGTGCATTTTTTGAAGTATAATACTGTGAAAATATGTAAATAGTAATACTACAAAGATTACAAATTTAATTCTTGCCATTGACTACCATACATTCTTTTTCCAAACTAAGGTCCCTTAACGCGGAAGTGACTTCAGCTTTCTATTCAGATTGTGGCGGGGATAAAATATTAATTTTCACGTCATCTCTGCGACTTGTCCACTATATTTTCAGTTTTTCTTTATAACGTTCTGAAGTAACAGTTGCAAAAGCCTGTTCGTCATGTTTGTTTAAACTTACGTCATGTTGTTTCTTGCTGGATATTACAAGATTTCCGGTTTTGGAATTCAGGACTGGGTTATTCAGGAATAGAATTGGTTGGTGTGCGGTTTTGGCCAGATCGTTGTCCTTCACACACATAACGATCAAAACAGTAAAACATATTTTTAACTGTCAGATGTGTGGTCTCTTATGTTTTGTAAATTGGTAGGCTCATCTAGTGTGTACCAAGTTTAAGGTTTCACATCTTGAACCTGTATTTCATTTTCTGTGGTTAATTTCTTTGGCAAAATAAAAAACTCAAGAGATGCGTCTCATCGTATCTGAGTAAGCGTGAAACGTTTTCTGTTCTGTGAATTTACTTCACCCTGTGGATATATTTTTGTTTTACTCACCCTGCGTCATCACTTCGTTCGTGTCTAGGTAACTCTCGTGCAGAGTACTGACGGCTAAACTGCGCAGCTGCTGGATAGACCATTTCATGCCACAAATAAAATATTGCTTTTAGCTGATTTTTAGTCAGCTATTTACTACTTCCAGGCATCAATGAAAACACGCATGGTAAGCAACCTGTTTTTGAAGTACCATAATTATGCTGGTAGTGAGGTTAGCTTGTCAACATATATTTGTTGTACTGTACTGTAGCTAAGATAGTTTTGGCGCTTCATTGACCAGGGCGCAGGCTTAGTACCGTACTGTTATCTGGTAATTAAGAAGCGACTTATTGTTCTTAAATAAATACAATAATTTACAAGTTTTCCGGCGTGGGCAGTTTTTTAAATTCGACATAGATTAATGTTTTTGGAATATATTCTTGCGCGATTATAACCGGGCATTCCCTCGGACATTCTGGCACCTACATTCTACAACCTTGAGCCAGCTTGAAAATGTTCTTTTTCCTGTCAATGATTTTAAGCACTCCACTTGGTAGCCATTTAATGTCTCCAGTGCCAGATTGTTTGGGATTACTGGTTTCCACCGTCATGTCTGAAAACATGCTCCTTTAACCAAACATTTAACAGAAAAAAATAATCTAAGAGTTTGGATGAGAATACTGAGACAGCTGAGATCAAATGCATTATTTTACATTATCCATCCATCCATCCATCTTCTTCCACTTATCCGGAGTCGGGTCGCGGGGGCAGCAGCTTCAGCAAGGGACCCCAAACTTCC
>JAODOY010074386.1:0-15850 GCA_025399855.1 Forbesichthys papilliferus
TCTCTCTCTCTCTCTCTCTCTCTCTCTCTCTCTCTCTCTCTCTCTCTCTCTCTCTCTCTCTCTCTCTCTGTCTCTGTAAGCCCCAAGGCCATATGAGCTCAGAGGGGTTTAGCAGACCCCTAGACTGCCCCTCCCCTCTCCTCAGAGCCATCTTGTCATCTGACTGAGCTTCTTCAAACATTCTCTCTTGGTCTTGGGAATGACTAACTGTCTTGAGGGTGCATGGGTACTGTCCTTCCATATTGCTGTCTTTCTCTTTTAACCCCTCCCCCTTACACATACATACACACGTACTGTCTGGCATACCACTGGTTTCTCTCTCTCTCTCTCTCTCTCTCTCTCTCTCTCTCTCTCTCTCTCTCCCTCTCTCTCTCTCTCTTTGGCGCACACGCACGCATAGAGATCATGCTATTTTTTCTTCTCGAACTGTGTGCATGTGTGGGTGTGCATGTGACTGTGAAATTACAAGGTAGGATAAATCTTACATGGTACTGTAGGTCTGGGTAATAGCTTGTTTGTGTGCGTGTGCGTGCGTGCTTCTTTAGGAATGTCTACACTGTGACCCATATGGCCAAGTGATATATGCTGGGTAAAAATACATGTGTCCAGTCGTCTTACGTGTCAGTGTGGACACGCACACGCTCGCACACCTACACATGAAAGCACACATCCCCATCATCAGTGTAGGTTGTCATATATATCTGAATTAGCTGTGCACACTGTGACCATACAGCATCTCTGTCAGCCTATCAGTCATGTAGCTGTCTGTCCCCATGTCTTACTTGTTATTTTCCCTGCCCTGCCTGTGCTGTTGGGCCCTGAGTCCCGTTCTCTTTGTTCATCGCAGGCAGTTTGCCCCTGGCGCTCCCTGGCCAGGAAACACAATGGGTAACTGTTCGTACCTGCCTTCCCACACAGCCATCCATCTGGTAGTCTTTCTGCTCTCGCTGTTCCTCACAGAAGTGAGTCATGTGGTGCGTGTGTAAGTCGCCCTCTTATCCCCAATAGTTAGAACCAGTTGTTTGAGTGAGTCTTGTGTGTGCATGCGCGTGTCTTTGCATCCATCTGTCTTTCTGTCTGCGTGTGTGACCAGACAGAGCAAGCAAATTCAAAGTTCGCCCAAATATCCCACGCCTCTTCATTCTGTGTTTCTCTTGTTTTTTGCACATGTTGCGTGAAGCTGTTTACCTCAGCTGTGACTGTTAAAACTTCCCTAAACAACATGGCTGCTGAAATGTCATCCTAAGAGACAGCCTGTAAAACCCCTTGGCACAAATCAACCCCCCCACCCCTCGTGTTCCCTCCATCTCACCTCGTGCTACGTAATGTCTGCTAACTGTCGAAACATGCTAACATTGTCGAGGGCACAGGTGGGGGACAAATGGAGAACGACGCAGAGAAGTAAGACAAAGAGAGAGAGAGAGGGAGAGAGAAGGGGGGAGAGAGAGAGGCTGCAGCCTTACAGACAAATAAACAGACATGTCGGGATGAAGAGAGTGAAGCGAGAGATGAAGGTAGTTTAATAATAAAGAGATGGGCGCAGTGACAAAAGCGTTTAATATGAAAATGTAATAATTTATATATGAAACAGCGTTTCAGTGGTGCTAGCTTAGTTTCCATGACAACAACACACTTCAACCAGCATTTAATTGGTGCTGTCTGCACTTGTCTGTTTCCTCTCTGCCCACTCCCTCAGTATACAATATATAATTACCTTGTGATTTGTACGTATCATGCGTTCACCAGCACAAGCTTGCCTGTAATATGGTTTATACCCATGATCTATGCTGCAGGTGTGTGTGGTGTGTGAAGGGTTAATGGTGTTGTGGCATGTACAGCGCTTGTCACTTGTTAGAGTACTGACAGGTGGTTTAAAGGGGCTTATCCATAATTTACCTTACATCCCCTAAAACCACTAAGACTGCTGTGAACCAGAATGTGAACCTGGCACCCTTCTCCCATTCCACCCAGCATTCGATTGCAGCTGACCTCACCTGATTTCATTGCTGGTATTAGTTTGGTTACATTTTATAAAAGTTGTATTACAGTACTACTTTCATTTCTGCCTACATTTTCTTAGCAACCGTCCTGAGTCCTGTGATTAGATTTTGGTGCTCAAACTCAGAATAATGTTTCAACCTTTTTTCTCTAGTAAAATTGTACTACAGTGAGAAGCAGCTGGTTGTTCCATAACTTGTTTACAATGTAGCAACGAGCATATACTTTAATAAAAAACAATGTAAATTCAGTGCTTTTGGCAGTTTTAAAGGCAGGGTAAGGTCTGTCTTTCTCAAGAACACTTGCTAACTTTGAGCTCAATCAAAACAAACTCCCTCAGAAGCTCTGCCCCACACATTGGAAATGTATTGCGATGCCTAAGGCATTGTTGTTGTGAGTAGTATTTGCTACTTTAGACACATATAATAGTAAACTAGTGAAATGGGAGGAGACACGTGGTGAATTTGACAGAAAGTGTAGGGTAGTGTGGGGTAAGACGCCCCCCCCTTCCCCCTTCTAATTATCCTCCTGAACACTGGATGAAACACAGTTTTATTTCAGCTCTTTTCTAGGATGGTAGTGACCTTGCTAATGTTAGAAAATCACCTGATTATTATTTTTCATTTTAATAGTGCAAGGAAATTAAAAAAAGTGATTGTTTGGCAAATTGATGTAATATTTGTACAAAAAAAGATAAGCCTCTGTGTTTTCTTTTAAGGGCATACATGTACAAACTGTTTTGTTTTTACTGTTAATATGAGGGTAGAGCATTGATTTGAACAACAAATAACAAATACATTTTTTGTGATATGTGAAAGTGTAAGTGCCTTTCACTTTACACATCAAAGTCTAATTGTTCTAAGTAATGTATTTCAGAAAATGTGCAATTGTAATCTTTTAGTATTTAGTGTTATGCCAATGCAGTAGTCGCTGAGAGGCTAAGCATTTGAGATGTTTGTGGCTCACTGTCATCTTACACAAAACACAATCAGTCCATAATATTTAATTCTGATTATTTGTTTGTCACAAACAAATAACGCAGTAAGGATGATAAAAATCATTCATGTATGCAGTTAGCATTATAGTTCAGATGCAAAGTGTGAATGTGAAACGTTTGCATAATGCGAAATGTGTCTAGCGGTCTACAAGTGTGTGCTCCCAGCTCATATCGTCTGTGTCACAAATCCCCACCACGAATCAGACAGGTAAACACCTCACCCCAGCACCAACTACATGACATCATATTCATGTAGTTGGCTTTTGCGGTCTGGGGGTCTTCCCATCAGAACATTTTCAGAATCAAACACATTTTTTTCCTGCATTCTGGTGAATTCTTATGGAACAATTTGTTCCTTTTAGGGTGAAATAGGGGGAAAATGTCCATTTATTTTATAGGAAAACATTTAATACAGGAACTTTGGTACAATTCAAAATATGTCAATTATAATGCAGTAAGGATGATCAAACATATGTAATGCTTTAGGCATAGGCCTATTTTATATTTTTCAGCACACATATAGTCTACTCTCTTCTTTTATTTGGGGGAATTACATGAAAAATAAATTAATTTTAATAAATGTATTAAACCCTGAAATTTAATAGCTCATATGTTCATGTTCAAAACGTTCTGCATATTTAAAACGTGTGTTTTGGGATAATCTATGCTAAATTATAGCTGAACAAAACAATAGTCTACTACACATTGAGGCTATAACCTATTGAGACTAATGTGGATGGGGTGCACAATAAAATATCCAACATAGGACATAACAGGGAACCAATAGTGTATAGGCCTATTCTAGGTCATGGCTACACTGTCAAGCGGTTCAATGAGGGGTACTACAGTACGCATATGGGCTACTACACCGATATCGTCGGGAGGCCCCACTGTGTCTTTCATGTTTATCTTATTTGTGGGGGGGGGACAAATACACTTGTATTAAATACTGAGGGGCACACATCCGCTGAATCCCCCCTGAAATGTACACGTATGCTCCAGCGCATACAACATGTCACTTACTGTAAGTCACTCGACGAAGGCAAAGTACTGTTAATGTTCCCATACAAGCTACACAGCTACAGTGCGTCCGCTGCCATTCACTTTACAGCTAACTTTATCAATCATTTTTGACATGCATCACGTACAGGCACACAACGTAACTGTCAGCAGCGCAGCAAACAAATACCTCAGAATACTGTAGCTGAATATATTTGCATAAATAATAATGTGAGCACTAATGCATAGCCTTAATGTAAATAACACCATTCTGTGCACCTATTAACTTGCATAAACACGGAAGGCACTGCCGAATGCAAGCAGTGGTGGCACAACCTCGCAGGTCTTCTGTGTTGTTTGGCAGGAGTGGTGAGTTTTAATGAAAACATACAGAATAGTTAGTTGTCTTGAACTGTGTTTAACACACACACACACACATTCTAACTTAGCTGCTTTGCACATTCCTGTAAAGGGAATTCACTCTCTCACACACACACACACACGGTAATCTGGCTGTGCCTAAGCCTGCAGTTGATAAGATAGGGTTTGGTTGCAGAGCTGCAGGCAGATGCAGCTGTAACTGCTGACAGCAACCTGAACGTGTGGTTAGATTGGACAGGCCTGTTTGCACACGTGTGTGTGACTGTGTTCACCCAACTGGGTTCCAACATCCCATGATAAACGGTGACTTCTGATTGGTGCGCTGAGCGGGCTCTTCTCTGCATGTGTCTCCTCCAGGGAAGCAAAGAGCGCAACACCATGTACAGTAGGTCAGTCCGCATTCTGCCATTTGTCTGCCAGACAGTGGGGTAGCTATACTGGCTGCCACCATTGTATGTGTGTGAATGAAGGCCCTGTCTTGGACACACAGACACGCATAGAGTTCATCTATATAGCTCAGTCCTCTACCAGTTGTGCTCTAATATAGAGCTGTAGGGGTCCCCCGACCGCATTTACAGTAACCAACATGATAAGAGTTTGCTACACATATGGCGTACTATTTGTTATTTTTCCAAGAAGGAATATTAATATGCTATTTCTTTCCCATGTAAGCATGGCATGATATTTCAGGCATATGGCTGTAAGCTGTGTCTGGGTCTATTGAACCCATCACACACCAGTCCCAGGAGGCTCCAGCAGGTAGCATTTTGTATTCTAACTCAGTGTGAGACTGTGAAAGGGTACCATCATTAGGTATTCCATTACTCAGTGGGGTCATAGTCAAATAGCTGGAGAGAAGAGGCTTTCTCACAATCTGCCATCCTTAGACTGTGAGAGATAGGTGTGTGTGTGTGGAAGGCAGGGGGGGGGGGTGTTGGCCGAGTGTGGCTAGATGAGTCACAGTGTGTAGGAGAAGAAAGAAATAGATTAAAGTTTGACACAGGCTTTTGTTTTTTATTACATATGAAAAAATATTGTTAAAAACAGGGTGGATAATATTCTGAAAGCTTTTTTGATCAGAGAAATATCTAGACAATTGATCCATCCATCCACCCATCCACCCATCCATGAATCCATGCTTAAATATATTCCCTGGGGAAACAGGTAGGCTATACAGCCCCCATTTGTATTACAGCAGCTCTGACCAGTGTGCACAACTTGACGGCTCAAAAAGATGACCTCACTTCTTCTTGTATGACATCATGCTGCAGTGCCTTTGTTCACCCATACCTGTTTCCCACCGCGCTCACTGAAACACAAGCGTGACCCTTTGCACTAACAGATATGTGCCTTCTGAGTACGCCGTTAGTCACACTGCAGGCGATGGGGTGTATCCGTGTAGCCGAGATCTGCTGGATGGTGGGGTGGTGATATCATCGGCCCGATGGAGGAAAGCCATCTTTAGTCATTTACGGTAGACATCTGCATGAGCCCTGTGGACTTTGATCACGTGGTAGTGACTTCATGCAGTACATGTGTCTTAGATCAGTGGTTCCAAGACTTTCTGTCCCATGACCTCCAAAATGAAGTGGACACGTGTGATTGTGCTTCTACTTTTTCAATAGCATAACAGATTTATAAGACATCGAAGATTTAGCATACAAATCTACAGTAGATATATAAACAATCATTTGCACCACTGAGGGTCCAGAGCCACACCTTGAAGACCACAGACAGGTTGATGCATGGTGGATCACTGTGCCAGCAGAGCACATCGCAGGCTAGTGTATTTTACCCTGGGTATCTTTCACATGGAAAGACAGTGTTTTTGCTCTCTCTCTCTCTCTCTCTCTCTCTCTCTCTCTCTCTCTCTCTCTCTCTCTCTCTCTCTCTCTCTCTCTCTCTCTCTGAATGTTACATATTCCCTCTAGCGATCGTCCTTATGAACAGCATGTTTGACTATGGGCATATTGAAACTGGTTTTGAAGCGGATCTGATGAGATCCATGTCTTCCGAACATACATTGACAAAGGAGCACAAATTATTGAGAAGTAGGGGGGGGGGGGGGGGGCAGAAGAGGCTCTGGTGTAGAACAACAAATTAAGACGAAATAAAACGTTAGCCTCGAGGAAGGGAGTTGGGAACCTGGGAAAGAGAGAGGGAAGACATACGTGGCACGTTTAGTATAGGGCAGTCTTTCAGCAAGCATCTGAGAAGTATGGGTGCAGACACAAGTTATCTGTGCACCAACATGGTAACAGAGAAACTAGAATAATGTTTGGTGGGGTATACCTGTTGTATACTCTACCTATGTGATAATATTGTTAGATATAGAGCCATTTAACTGGTTTTTGCTCTTCCTTTTTAATAAAAAGTCAGTATTGTAAAGGAAAAGCACCAATGCTTTCAATTACATGATGTTATATATTACAGTAATTATATACTAATATAAATTAACATTATACACTGGAAAACAATACAAATATATAAAAGTAATGTGTAATGTGTTGTAAATACCTACAGTAATATCTACAGTATCTTACATGTAAACAGTGATTTGCAGGATGCAGGATGTGTCTAAAATATATTTTCAATTGCCATTCATAAATTGTTTCTTAAAAACATACAGTACTTCTAACATGTCTATAAAGTGGATAATAGTTTCAACTGGTATTCCTCCTTATATCCCTACAATTTTCAGAAGCAATTGTCTCTTGAATATGTATTTTCATTTTGGGTGAGGTGAGCAAAATAAGAAAGCTGCAGTGTTGAGGGTTCAACAAACGTTTAAACCTTCTTTTAAAGCATGAAAGACATAGTATGTGCACCCATACAGTACCTGTCTAACAAAGACCCTGTCAGTCTAGTGACGTGTAGATCAGAATCACCAGACCATCAAAAATCCCTTTTGGCAGTGAGACAGAGAGAAAAGGAGGTTGTTAAGACAGGAATATGGAGGAGAAAAGACATCCAATTGCTTCCGAGATTGCCAGGGAGACTGACATGGAAGCGAAGCTGGGGACTGAAATAGCCTTTGGTGCAGTGTATGACTAAGACTCTAATTGCAGCGGGACAGAGATGTGACCCTCTTTTGTGTGTTTGTGTGGGTGTGTGATTTATGTGCACTTTGACGTTTTTGTGCGCATTTTATGTGAATATCTCCTATAAAAGCAAGCTGCTGTCTTTGCAGTTTTGGGAAAATTAGAGAAAACTATTTCTTTGTCGACCTGACACCAGCGTGAGAACGTCAAACAGACTTTACGTATGCAGCCTGCGAAGGTAAATTGCTGTCGTTATTTTCGCGTACCATGCGAGACCAAAGTGTTAACACAATAACAATACAAAATGGAATAGGACAGGGGCAGGCAGGTAACACAAACACAGGGATTCTCAGGTCAAACAGAGTCACAAGCAGGCTTGAGGTCGGGACAGGCAGTGTAAACAACATACCGGGTACACTGACAATGTACAGGTAATGTTTATTTAACCAAGCAAGTTACAGCATTCTATTTTCAGCATAAGAACACATATTTGCCACCGCGGTCTGGCAAAAGGAGGCATCCTCTTGAGGGAAGAGACAAGAAGGAATAAACGGGTAATACGAAATAAAAACAAAGAAACATGGACAACCAGCCAAAGTGATACATGAACGTAAAAACATCAACAGTAGGCTATAACCTACAACAGCACTCAACTGAATGGGCAAACAACAGCCGGGGAATAACGTTGGGTAGCTGATTGTAAACAGACCAGATAAACTGGCTAGCAGGAAACACAGGTTACTATGCAGGGGATAGCAAGAGGAACGGGGAACACCAGGTAAAGGTGGAGATAAGCACAAGACAGACTGGTGAACACAATAGGGGCCATCAGGGTGTGACACTTGTTTTGGTATTTACATTTACTAAATTTGGCAGACGCTTTTATCCAATGCGACTTACATGTACAACTGTTGGTAGGACATTTGTCAAGTTGTATAGATCATACACCAGCAATTAATTGTAAGCAAACAATATACTATTAGAATAATTGCAGCATCGTGTCATCATAACTACTACCATGTCGATATTAATATATCAAACATAATAGCTAATGGCCTAAATAATAAATGTCTTAATACGTAAGAACAAAAAAGGATTCAAAACAAAAATAAGAACAGAGAAGATAAAAGGGCATTTGAAGAACTTGATATAGGAAGTAATGTTAAGAGGTGGAGAGGTCACTAGTATACTGCAGTTACAGTAGTGTGCCTTTTTAACAACTATGGAGAATGCTGGTCACTTTACTGTGGATATTCATATTTGTGTGTGTGTGTGTCTGTGTGTGTGTGTGTGTGTGTGTGTGTGTGTCTGTGTGTGTGTGTGTGTGTGTGCGTGTGTGTGTGTGTGTCATAACAGTTATCAGAAAGGAAGTGATTCTGTTTCCTGTTGAGTAACAGAGGGAGAGAGAGAGCGAGAGAGAGAGAGTGTGTGAGAGAGAGAGAATTGCATTAGTAACAACTGACAACACATACAACATGACACAGGCCTGTCAGGTCGTACTTTACTTATCTTATTCTTACCTCAAGAACGCTGTCTTCTATTACAGATGCAAATCTCTGAGGCAATCTCCCAGATTTTGTCAGAAAAGGTTGAGGGCAGAGTATTAACACAGTGACTGGCTCTGACCTTTAGTTTAGATGTCATCCTTATCAATCTGTAAGGTCTAACCTGAAACGGACAACTGAGTTCGCGGTGTGTGTGTGTGTGTGTGTGTGTGTGTGTGTGTGTGTGTGTGTGTGTGTAGCAAATTTCAGTTGATAATTAAAGGGTTCGTTAAGCAGCTTTGTGCAGAGTAATTATCTGACTGGATGGGTTCGGTGGAGCGAGGCGCTAGTGGGTTGTGTGCTTCTGGGTGATGGGGTGTCACTGAGAGAGTGGGAAGACTGTGGCAATATATGGCTGCTGGAGAAACCACTCAGCCATGTAACAGTGTCTCATGGAGTTAGGGCACTGGGAATTGATGTTTTGGACTGTAACTGTAAATGCTTGTTTGATTACACATACATCATACGAATGTGTACCTGTCTTCCGCCTTCTCCTTTAATACTCTTCATGTGAGATCGTTACATAACGCCTACAGCGTACAGTAGGTTGCAAACTATACATGGGTAACTTGGCCTCAGTACACCTGATAGAGGCCAGTGATTGTCGTAACAGGGCATTGCAGGCAGGCATTTAGATCTGAGGTCTCCCTCTGATCTCTATCGTTCCACTCAGAACCACTGGTCTCGATGTCCTCGTCTCGATGCTGTCTCGATGTCCTCGACAGCATGGCATTGTGGCATCCGGCCAATGAGAAATCACAAGGGGGGGCCAATCAATCTCATGTCACTGCACCGACACCGGCCAATCAGAGGGAGACAAAAGGCCTGTAACCATAGAGATGAGCTTGGGTTCAAACATGCGTATATACGGCAGATGCCCTCCGTGTTGGTTCACTAAGCACTTGTGTACATAAACCTAGATCTACTGCTCTGTGGTCTGTAAGGTATGCATGAAGGCTATGTCAACAGAGGAAGAAAGAGGAAAGCCACTAAGGTAACAGGAATTTGCAGTACCAGTTTTGCCACATACGTATATACAGCTTAGGCAGTTTTATAATTGACTGTATGTCAATACAATACATAATGTTTTTTATTTGTGTTTCTTATTTATTTTGGAAGCTCAAATCAATTGGGTGGCGTTGACAGGTTAGGAGAAGGGCCGAGGACATGGAGCCAACAGTCGCGTCGAGCAGAAGGGAGAGGTGCTGTGAGCCGGGAAGGGAGAAGCAGGATGAGCATGTAGCGAATGTAGTACGCAGAGAGAAGGTCGCTGTTGAGAGGGCTCTTTTCAAAGGCCAGCCAACTGTGAAGCGGTTTAGCGCTGCACTAACACCACCTCTGTGCTTTTCTGCTCCGACTTTAATAATGTGAGGTGAATCTCAGGCAGGTGAGTCATACGTGCATGTGTGTGTGCGTGTGTAAGTAAGGGAAAGAAAGAGGGAGAGAGAGAGAGAGAGAGAGAGAGAGAGAGAGAGAGAGAGAGAGAGAGAGAGAGAGAGGGATTGAGACAGAGAGTCAGGCAGCCTCTCAAGAGAGAACAAAACTCCAAAGGAACATACTGTACATACATGTACCATTCTGTTCCAGCACTGTTTGATAGGCTATAGCCTAGTAGCCTGGCTCCACCATTGTTCTAAGATCACTTTCTTTTCGCTGAGATTATAGTCTGGAAACCCTGATCACATTAGCGTTCACACAGCCACCCTGCTGTACGGCGGCCCAGTCAGCGTGGGTTAGTGAGATGACGTTGACGTCAAGCGTGTTTCGAAATGGAGGTAGAGCTAGATGAGGCGATCAAAACAATTTTAGCAGCGCCGATTGGTTTAGCGCTGTCCAATAGGTTCAAAATTAACCAGAGGTCTCTGCAATGACTGTGAACATTTCCCAATGACCATATTTACAAAGTGGTCTGGATACACCAGGATAATAGGCCAGTGAGTCCAAATGGGGAAATTCAAAGCTGCTTGAACTAAACTAACATTAGCTCATGTAGTATTTTATAGTAGTAGTCTTCCTATCCTTGTGGGCTTGCCAAGTCACCATTATCATTACAATGGCACTTATAATCATGTGACTCTGCATTCCTGACCCGTGCCCTTTGAGACAACACAACCCTGTTATCCCCATTGTGATAGTCTGAATTATATGCACGTGTCTCTACACACCCCTCACCCAAGCAAATGTATTTGTCACCCCTTCTCCTTTGCAGGCCTATACAGTAGCTAGCTCAGCTCATGGCAGCGAGCTGGTGCTCTCAAGAAACAACCGCTTTTAGGTAAAAGCTAGTATTCAATCTTTAGTTTGTTCAAGATATTAGTTACATGATGAGTTCTGGAAGTTGAGATGTATAATTCAGGGAGATTCTGTCTGGCTTAATGTTTCTGTCTGTTTGTTTAGGAGCTCCAGGAATCCATAAAAAGGACTTCTACAGTATTTCTTCTAGATTGACATTTTCCCCCACACTGCAAACATTGAATGGAATGTTGTCATATTTCAGTACATGTGGCATCTCAGTAGCCTAAAACATGTGTATTTTTCTCATGTGAATGACAGAATAGTTCACGTCCTGCCTTGTATCAGAGGAAGTGTTTATAGTTTCTTTTAGTGTGTGTTGTTCTTGACACAGACAAGGAAACATACAGGCTCTTTAAACAATACAGCAATGCAGGATAGACTTCCTCTCTATAAGATATAATGAGGTCTGCCACACTGGATGAGTCATTCTCTGACATAGAGCATTTTACTGATGTCATTGATATACATAAGTTTAATAAAATGTTTGTGATTAAAGTAACGTATATGTAATGTATATACTGTATATTATAAATTATAACTGTCAATAGTATTCTTTAATTATTAGTACAATTAGAGATGCTGGATATATTTATATATATAGGCTATAGATGTTAACTAAACAACAACAAATACAAGACTGGCATTTAGTAGTCTGTAGTACTTTATGTATTTGTGTAAATTTGTGTAACTGGCTGGCAAAAAGTGCCACTTTTATGAAATGTTGATTAATGTGCATTGTCCCTGTAAAACATAAAAACCTGTTTCTACAATGACATTCAGACTTGTGTGGTGGTGTATGTACATTAATTAAAGATCTTTAAGATATAAATATAGTTTATTTCATTATATGAACCAAGTGTATTTAAAAAAATTTTTTAAATTTAATTTAAAATTTAAAATGTGGGTTATATTTTATGCGTCGACGCTGGTTAAAGATTGTGCCTACTGCTACATTGTCGACATGTGATAATGGCGCCTCCAAGAGGTAATATGGATCAATTACCAGTGGATCAAATTCAGTAGCGCACACAATTCAAGCCTACAGTAATAGTCCATCCATGCTGCAGTAGGCCTAGCATTCACCATCCATCGCTGTTGTGGTTACCTTCTGCGCACTTTTATTATAAAACAATTATAATAACAAACAAACAAAAACAAACAAACAAACCCACTAGGATTGTTTAACTAACTAACTAACCCAAAATACAATAACAGACATGAACTTGCAACGAGGCCCAGTTGAGTAAACCTGACTGTAAACCAGTTTACATAAACCTGAATATTAAATAATTGATCATATAAATGACTTTAACGTAGTCCTACTTATTGTGGCGTGTAGGCCTACTTCATCCATGAGTAAGCATGAGTTTCTTAGCTACCGACTGCTCTCACCTAATTTCTTTTCGCTGAGATTACATATTCACAAAGTGAATACTGGTTACACCAGGCTATATAGTTCGTAAATTCATATTGTCATGTTTGGCCATACGGTCGGTGGTGTGGCCGTGTCCGTGTGGAATTCTTATTAAGTTAGCCTACTTCCAAATGCAATAGCGCTAAAAAACACGCGGTGGCGCCAATCATCAGCATATCAAAGAGTATACTGCAATATAAATATTTAAAAAAGGTTTGCAAAAATACATTATATATGATGTGCACTTACAGTAACAAAATAAGCGAACACAAGAACGCCATTTACACATTACATGGGTAGTTCAAAATGACATTGGATAAACTTGCCAGACTGTCCTCCTAATCCAGCCCATCTCTGTTGCATATTTCTCCTCCCATTCCACCTCCTGTGCTGAACCCGCGCAACATAAGTAATCTCAAGAATTCTGTCAGTGCGGTAGCTATAGTCGGAGTTCAGAGCAAGGCTATATTTTGTCATTTTGGTTTTATATCGTCTATATTGTGTTTTGTGTGTAGCCTAGGCTACTTCCACATGCTTTTCTATTAGACGGTAGGCTACCGGTGTACATGTTCTGATGCGGTTCACAATATCTTGGTTGAGACTTGGTTTTTAAGGAGTTCACAAGCTTATACAATGGTTGTCGTTTCATGTAAACCATCGTTCGATGAGAGGTACAGTTTGACTTCCACAGAAAAGAATCTCATCGTAACCGCGGTTTTGTAAACATTGTTATCTTGTGTCTATTAAAAAGCAATACAATTATCTGTAGCCTACTGTCAAAAGAAAATAACTTGTTTTTTCGATGTGAAAGTTAATCAACTTTTCTCGACACTTTTTGAAACATTTCAAAGCGAGTTCATGCCCTCAGAAAAAAAGTAATCCTGTTAATAATTAAACTTTGGGAATTTGGACACTGCACTGTGTCTGCACTGTTGGCTTTGATTCAAGAAGATACTGATTACCGTTTGTTTACGCAGGAGTCACACCAGTCTAGTTGGCTAGTGGGTTTGCTTTGAAACCTAGAGGTTTTGGACTGGGCTGCTCTGTTCATTAATACTGAAAGATAGAAAAGTGGGGCCTGGCGAAGCAGAACCATGGACGGAGGCAACGACGTTGATCTGTCAAACAATAACATTGCACCATTGTGGAAGCGACGCACGGACAACAGCAATGGACACCGAGACCAAACCAAAGCCAAACCTCGACCCCTCAGCTACCAAATAGATGGGGTCCAAACGACTGACTTTCCTGTGGAGGACACGTATTCCTTCACTTTAAGTCAGCCTGCTGAGAGACTTGTGGCCACACCAGCAGGCAGCAAGACCACTGTAATGAATCACGTTCTGAACAAACCCTCCGGAAAATCTCGGGTGGTTCGAAGTATCAGCATTGGACATCTGTCAAACGGACGCTTTTTGCTCTCCAGATTCAAGTCGGACCAAAGTAAATCATCCTCCCTGGACAATAGGGACTATAATGGGGGCGTAGAGAAAGGGAAACCCACTGTTGGAGTAACGCTATGGAATGGCAGACATCCTCAGGACCCTGAGAAGCGACTGTCCAGTCCATTTGGCCTGAACTCTCAGCGTGACCAGGCAGCATTTGAGAGGAACTCTCCCGAGGCCACATCTCCTGTGTCGCCTCCTTTCAGCGCCAACGACGCCAGCCCCTCTCCTGCTGCCCTGCGCACAGCCACCCCCTCCCACAGCTCAACCTCCAGCATCCCCTCCCTGTCCTCCTTCACCTCCTCTGACCCCCCCACCCCTCGTTCCTCCTCCCCGGTGGACAGGGCGTACCACGGACAGACCTCCCCGTCGTCTCCCTTTACCCACCAAGCTGGAAGCACCCCTTCCCCCTCTGTCTCCCCCTCCCCCTCCATCTCCCCCTCCATCTCCATCTCTCCCTCCGTCTCCCCCTCCATCGTCCTCAGCACCCACAGCCCTGCCGCCATGAAGGTGGGCACCCAGCAGCTCATCCCCAAGGGCCTGACGTCGGACGGCCGCCAGGGCAGGGCGCAGGGTCTGGCGGGGTGGCTGGGGGTGGAGAGCTCCAAGAGGGCGCTGAAGACCCTCAGCATGGTGGAGACGGGGGCCTTCTTCTCCACGAGCGGCGAGGGAACCGACGAGGGGAGCGAGAGCCCCAGCAGCTTGAAGAGGGGGCTGAGGAGCACGTCTTACAGGAGGGCGGTGGTCAGCGAGGTGGAGTCGGAGGAACGCCACAGCGGCCCCCGGCTCTCCCAGTGCGCCCTCAAAGGAGTGCAGGAGGAAGGGGAGAAGGGGGCACTACCCAGCAGCCCCAGTGCTGCCAAGCCATCCAGCCCTGGAAGGGTGAAGCCCACAAGCCCTGACAAGAAGAAGGTGGGTGCATTCATGTCAGTGTCCCGTGCATGTTTGACTGCTGCAGCCCATCTCAATAACACATTCTCTCAGACGTGTGTGTGTGTGTGTGTGTGTGTGTGTGTGTGTGCGTGTGTGTGCCAATAGACTTGTAGACAGACATTACTGTATGTGAGTTCTATGGTTTTAATAGAAGCCAGCTATTTGATACAAATACGAGCACCCTTAGGCATGGTGTTTTGCCACGCCTGTGAGGTCCAGGGTGCTTGAGTGAAGCCTGGTCCCTCTCGTCTAAGTTCCTACTCGCTGTAATTTGGTGTTTCAGGGTCCGGAGAATGAGAAGAAGAAGAAGAAGAAGAAGAAGAAGGGCCTGACAAGTCAGCGCACATTTGATAGTGAAGGTGAGACATGGCGAACTTCATTGTCAATGTCTTGTTCTTTGTGGCCAGCAGTTGCTCTGAATGTTGTATCTTCTAATATGAAAAGTTTAAAAATACGTGTAAAATTATAAGATTTTCATTTGAAAATGTTTAAATGGTTGTGAATTATGAATATCGAACGTCTTTCAGCAAGTGATGTTTTTACGACACAATTATTAATGAATAATGAACTCTTTGTGTGTTCCAGAGGAGGAGCTCTATCAGAACTACCAGGAGAAAGCCTTACATTTTGATTCTGATGAGGATGTTGAAGCCAAAGAGCCAAAACCTGACGACCGCATTGTGGTGCAATTTAAACCTATACGCACCTCCTGGAGTCAGCTTAGTGTGGTCAGTCATCTCTCTCTCTCTCTCTCTCTCTCTCTCTCTCTCTCTCTCTCTCTCTCTCTCTCTCTCTCTCTCTCT
>JAODOY010074397.1:0-15847 GCA_025399855.1 Forbesichthys papilliferus
GAGAACCATGGCCTCAGATTTTGCGGTACTAATCCTCATCCCAGCCGCTTCACACTCGGCTGCGAACCGATCCAGTGTCCAACTTACTGCAGAGAATCCGTCCACAGCTCACGCTTTGGGAATACAGGGATTGGATTGCCCTTAAAAGGGACTCCCTCACCCCATACTCCTGCAGCACATCCCACAGTATCTCCTGAGGGACCTGGTCATACGCCTTCTCCAGATCTACAAAAAACATGCAGACCGGAAGGGCATACTCCCAGGCCCCCTCCAGGATCCTTGCGAGAGTAAAGAGCTGGTGAAGTTGTTTGAGTACCTCAGTGCCTCCCTTAGGGAAACTGATGATGATCCCCTATCAGCCTCCAGCTCTGTCTCTACCACAGAGAGCCTGTCAGACGGATTCAGGAGTTCCTCAAAGTGTTCCATCCACCACCCAATTAGCTCCTCATTTGAGGTCAACAGAGTCCCATTCTTACTGTACACAGCTTGGATTATTCCCCGGCACATCCCACACAACTTCTGGCTCCTTCCCCCACAGCGAGGTGTTCCACGTCCCCAGAGCCAGCTTCTGCTGCCTGGGTCTGGTCCATCGAGGCCCCTGACTTTCACTGCCAACCATGTGGCAGTGCACCCGACCCCCACGGTTCCTCCCACAAGTGGTGGGCCCATAGGATGGAGATGAAGGCGCCACATTGCTTTTTCGGGCTGTGCCCGACTGGGCTCCGTGGCAAACCCAGCCACCAAGCCCTCGCTGGTGAGCTCTTCCTCTGGGTCTGGCTCCAGACGGGGACCCTGGGCTTTTTCCGGGCAGGGTAACTCCTTTTTTTTTTAAGTTGTTCATGGGGGTCTTCTGAACCATTCTTAGTCTGGCCACTCCCCTGAGACCACTTTGCCTTGGGAGACCCTACCAGGAGCACTAGGCTCCAGACAACACAGCCCTCAGGTTCATAGGGGCACCCAAACCTCTCCACCACGATAAGGTGATTGTTCCCGGAGAGGTTTAGAATTTAAAATTCAATACACACTTAACCAGCACGACTACCACAAACTTCTTGAGTGAAACACCATTCTATCTGGTTATTGCTTAGTGGGATTATAAATTGTTTTGTCAGGACAGGACAATAAACCAAAATGGACCTTCATACTGTGTAAGGGCTATGTGATCAAGAAGGAGAATGCGGCATAAAATTAGCTGGCTCGATTTGGTTTGGGATGAGTTGGACCACATACAGACACAGACACAGATAGCAGCTTCAATGAAGAATATTCAAGACCATTGGAAAAGCATTACAGGATTCCACTTGTACTGTATTTATATAATTATAATCCAAAAATAAATCTGGAGTCCACTCCAAGGCTAAATCCTGACTATTTACTGTGGTTTATACATTGATTTTCTTGATTTTCTTGAGTGCAAATTACAAAGTTTGGTATACATTTTGTACCAGTACAAACCGTTTCATGAGCAAAATATTGGTGTAATTTAAAGCTATGAAGCAAATATTTAATGTAACATTTACACTCAAATAGTTGTATTAAATTATGTTTTTGTAATTGGAATATTCTTTATAATATATGTTATAACACTATATTTTAGATTTTTTTATTTTTAGGGTTTAAACTAGATAGGTGATTTTGCAGATACCGCCCTCAGGAAGACAACGTTTTAAATGGATAGTAGTTAATACGGGTTTGTCATTTGGTAAATATACAGTAAAGTATTGGGAAAATGTATAAAAGACAGAGTTTTAGAAAAAAGTATGTACACAAAATCGAATTTCAGATCATCTTGATTGTTAAACACCTTAGAACGTAGCATTTTTTGTCTCAGCCCACCTTATATTTTTGTGAGCAAAAATACTGGAACACTTTGCTTGTGAAGACCGCATTTGTGTTACAACAAACATGAAGACCTGAGAGCTGTCTTCATGAGAAAAGCAAGTTGTTTTGAATCTTAGTAAAGAGGGGTAATTAGTCAGAGCCATTGCACAAGCATTAGGTATAGCCTTTTCAGCAGTTTGGAATGCACTGAAAAAGAAAGAAACTGCTGGAGTACTGAGAAACTCACATAGAACAGGTTGGCCATGCACAACAACTGCAGTTGATGACTGAAACGCTGTGAGAGCTATGAAGAAAAACCCCATAACCTCAAGATCACAAATCTCAGTTGTTTTCCAATATTCAGTAAATGGTGCACAGATTTTCCTGACCACGACCACGACATGGATTATTTTTTACCAATCAGTCTTGTTAAAGGGATGCTTTAGATTCATCATCTCATTCTAATCACAATCAGTAAGGTTTTATTCTCAATTAATTTGTCCTTTTAATTTGTTTTGACATAACTTTTCTCGCACACAGCCATTGGCTGTGTTTATTTTCCTTTCTGCAGGTTTCTACTGCTCTGCATCATGTTTTTATTAGTTGAGGGAGAAAGTTGAATGCTGCAGAAGCATTGTCATTTAGAAATTAGCATGGCACAGACATAAATTGAGATTGAGATTGAGATTTTTATTTTCTTAATTGTAAGTCTCTAGGTGAAGGTATCCTTGTGATACCACCTTGATCTAGTAAGTTACTGTTTTTACTTTTCTGTGAGCATCAGTCTGTAATGTATATATTTTATAAACTGGTCACACATCTGCTGCCTCAATTCAATAGGGTTTGTCATATAGGCATATCAATAAAATGTCCTTACATACGATTGGGCTTCCTACCTTTATCTCACCCAATCTGAATGTTTCAAAATAGCAAGAGCGCTGGTGGACATTGAAATGTATGAAATGTAATTTACACTGTCGTCATTTTGGGAAAACTTCAGCTGCCTGCTGATTGGACGGTTGTGCTGTAATTGAGGGGTTCCAGACAAATTAAATTGGCTCACTAATATTTATTAATGACGAAACTTCTAATGGAAGCAGCATTCTAATTTAGAAGTCTACAAAAACATTTTGTCTGCCAACTTACAAAGAAATGCATCCAAACTAACTGGGAGGAACTTCATCATGCAGAAAGACAATGACATAAAACAAATTGGCAACACAACAAAAGTACTTCATCGGGGAGAAAAAGTGAAAGGTTTTAGACTGGCCAAGTCAATCACTAGACCTTAACCCAATTGAATATGCATTTCATCTACCGAAGGAGATTACAAGAAGACACCTCCCAAAACAAACAACTGAAATAGGCTGCAGTAAAAGCCTGATAGTGTGTGCCTTCAACACTAGTCATCTAAAATCAAATTAATCATTCCCAATATGCATCCCTAAAACAAGTGTGTATATCACATACTCAAAGAAGAAAACACCCCCTTCCCTCTGTCACCTCAATTTCTACCCTTTATAGGCCTGTTGCATGTATTTCTTACAGAATTGATTTATACAGTAAAAAGCCTTTCTGGGGACATGCCTGCATTTCATTGTTTGCCAGCATCTGTCTATTTCAGCATGAGCAAATTGATTCAGTATCTCCTGGCTCTAGATCTTATCTTTGATCATGAAAATGATACAGTACCTGGAGAATGGGCAGAATTTGAAACTGCACAGGCTGTGAATGTGAGACTGGACAATGTATGAGACTGACCTTTTATTATATTAATATTATACAATGTATGCCTCTTTTTTTATTATACATAGTAATGAAAGAGTATTGTACATACAGTATACAGAATATATCATAGTATTAGACCTAGGGATGTTTATAGTTTACCATATGTGATGGCCGTGACTACAGCCACACATTTTATTTAAGTACCTGCACCACACTTACACATACCCACATGTTTACTGTTAGTTTCTTTATTCGGTTTCTTAGTTAAATGAGTGCACACATTTGATTAAGTTATGTTTAAAGTTTTCTTTCAGTTATTGTGGCTGAAGTGTGGCGTGACCCCTCAATGGCAAATGAGAGTCTGAACAATTGAAACCACTATTATAGTATCCAAACAGTAAGTGGATCAAGATAATTTATCATGTTGGGATTGGTGGGGGGTGGTGAAAGGTAACTTCACTTGGGTCAAAGGTAATTGTATTAAGTATAGAATAGGTAATGTAAATATAATAATGTTGTATTCTGGCCTCTTTGGTTTGCATTTGGTTTGGTTAGCCAGTGTATATATACCTAATTTGTTTCCGTCTTTTTTGTGTGATATTATAGGTTCAGTTGCCCTCATGTTCATTTTTTATGTATTAAGATGTATTTTTGGGTAGTAAGATTTTTGGATTCTTGTTTTTGTTGCCCATCCTATAAGTTGTACATACTTTGGGTAAATAAACCTCATTATTAATTTTACCCTGATATACACCTTGTTTATTCCTGGCTCGATCCCTCACACCATATTGGTCGATCAATAGTATCAGTTAACAGTTACCAAAAAAAAATATATACACTACATACTGTATACTGTACATAAAACGATGTGTGAATCTTCATGTTCTGCATATGTTGTTGCTGCTTGAGTATTTACACATGAAAAACCTGAATTGAATGGATCACAGAAACTTTTACTGTTAACAATCAGAAAGAAAAGCAATTATAAATAAGCATCCTCTATAATGCAAGTGGTTTTCAAACTTTTTGACTCCACATGACCCACAGAAAAGAATGGTTTGTCTTTTTGCTGCACAAATCTAGTGTAGGCAACAGAGCATATGAGCAGAGTGTAGTGGTGAGAATCTCAGCTCTTTTTAGAATAGAATAGCTGTTCACCCCTCTGCTCCCCCCATTGCAAAAACGATATCTAATTTAGTGCGTAATTTTTAAATTTAAAATCTTTCTAATCTAAATGGCTTATCTAGTGACTTAAATTAAGTAAATTTGCACCTAATTTAAGGAATCTTATCAAGTGAATTTCACTTGATAACACTGGCAGCCAAATGTGCTTGTTTTAAGCATAATCAAGCTTAAAACTAATAGATTTGCACATATAATTGATAGGGCATTTTTTGCAGTGCCCGCTCAACAGGCTGGTCCACTCATTATCGCTCAGCGCTCAATGCAGTTTGCATCGCGCTCCACTCAAATTGCCCCTCCCCCCCACCCGCTCGCTCCAAAAAATTGTAAAAATTCATGGATGACACAATTTAAATGTAACAAACCATATATTAGGCCTACTTTGAATGACAAAACAAATTTGTTTGAGTATTAGGCAATATTTCCTTTGCACCTTTGTTACAAGTTACCGTAGCCTATTCAACTTGCAAACCTTTTGCTTTCTTCCCAGTGTGTTCACCTAGCACTAGTGTTTTCGAGAGATGTGTGTTTATAGATTCCAATATGAATCTTTACTGATTGAAACAATGTCACCACATTCTTTTTTTTGTACCACATTATCATTGTTAGTAAGTTTTATATTAATAGCAGCCTACACCTGTATGACTTCTCATTTTCCTTGGTGAACTCCATTATTGACCCGAGTTTTGACTGAAAATAGTCTACTCTTGATGACTGTGAAAGACACATGGATTCTGGGTCAGGCATTAGCATGCTTCAGACTTGAGCGGAGCGAAATTGGAGTGGGACATAGAAAAACGCGTCTTTTTTTAAATGCTGCTCTGCGCTCTGTCTAAAATCCGCCCGCGCACATGCTCTGGTAGCCAAGATAATCCATCCACAGTTGTGTAAGAGAAAACAATACCAAAAAATACAATATTTTTTACAATGCTGTCCTCCATCCATCCATCCATCTTCTCCCGATTATCCAGAGTTGGGTCGCAGCTCCAGCAAGGGACCCTTAAACTTCTCATTCCAGAGCCACATTAACCAGCTCTGACTGTGGAGATATAATCTCTCCATCCGGTCCTGGGTTCTCCACGAGGCCTCTTCTTAGCTGGACGGGCCTGGAACACTTCCTTAGGGAGGCACCCAGGGGGCATCCTTACCAACTCCCACCTGAAACTGCAGAGAATCCGTACACAGCTCTTGCTTTGGGCATAGAAGGATTGAATTGCCTGAAAAGGAACCCCCTCACCCCATACTCCCTCAGCACCTCTCACGGTATCTCCCAGGGGACCCGGTCATATGCCTTCTCCAGATCCACAAAACATACGTAGACCGGAAGGGCATAATCCCAGGCCCCCTCCAGGATCCTTGCAAGAGTAAAGAGAGATAAAAGAATTCAGCTTAGAGTCCAGTTGTCTTACTTCAATGTATTTAATAAGACTTGGCCAAGGAGAAGCAACATACAGCGCGAACAGTACAATGCTTCTGGTTTAGTTGAGACATTAGTAGGGTTGGGTACCGTTCACATTTGAATCGATACCGGTGCCTGTACGATACCTCAAACTCAGTACCGGTACCTAAACGGTACTTTTTTCAGTACTTTACACTTTGTAAAAATAATTTTTATTAATTTAATTTAATGTTGCCTAGGGAAAAAAATTGCCTGACTGACTCTTTACAGACAACATGTTTTAGGAGTTATGCTGTAGCCTACAGCCTAATGTAAGAATTATTGAAATGTGCCTCCCTCAGGTTTCTTGAATGCCCCCTACCCTGCTAGTGTCTATGCTGTGTATGAACTACCTTCTCCGAAGCAGAAATACGTTATCTTACGTCAGTGTGGCAAACTTTCATAGTGACTTTAAATATAGTTGTATTCTACAGGGTTAAATCCGAAATGAGGACGTTGTAAGTATTGCCGCTATAAACAATAGGCTTAGTTTGATCTGAAACCGGAGACTTGAACTAATTCCTTCTCTATCAGCCTTGCGGGACCACCATGATCTCGCAAGCTTCCATTTACTTTCGCTGTTACTTGTGACAACAAATTCTCTGGCATGTCAGATTAGCTCTATCATACCGCCGCAAGAGTTTGCTGTCGCCGCTTCTACAGCGGTCTGTTTATCTCACTGCTCCAGTCTCAACTGCAACTACGTAATGTTTTACACAAGCCGCCGACAATGTTTTGCTGAGAGCTGGAAGCGATGTTGTGCCGTGATTGGGTCCCCTTGATTTGATCGCGCATATTACGATTCACTTCCAGAATGATAAATAGATGCGTAACACGCTAAAATAAAGAGCTATTTATCCATTGAACATGAAGAGTAGATACTGGAAACTCCTTTAGTCTCAATGGCACAGTGAAAATTGAGCAATCTATAAATAGGCCAGAACTTTTTTTTTATTTTATCGAAACTCCTGCAGCCAGCAACTGGATAAATGTAACCGTCCATGACAAGTGGGAGTAAAGTACAGAAAAAATGTAAACCTGTAATTTCTTTTGGCTCATCGTAGCTGTGATGTGAACATTAAACACACTGCAGGCTGTGCAGGGATGATGTGATCTTGCTCGCGGTTGCTCTAAAGTACCGAAATCTGGTACCGTTAGATTTAATCTCAATCGGTACTACTGACGTAATTCGGTCGGTACTCTTAAAAGTACCGAGTTCGGTACCCAACCCTAGACATTAGTAAAACATTTATACACAAGAGGGGGTGGCTTGAAGAGCCGTTTACAGAAATAGATAAGAAGAGCTAATCTAAACAAAACAAAGGATATGGTAATAAACACAGAGGATGAAATTTCAGAGGGGGTTACAAGTCAAGTTAAGTCAATTTTATTTATATAGCCCTTAATCACATTGCAGTCTCAAAGGGCTTTACAACCTACATTTCACATGGAAACACACAACACCCCCTTAACTTGATCCTCCCCTCGGGCAAGGAAAAAACTTACAACTTAACATCAACACAGTGGTTGACCGGTCAGCAGGTGAAGCTGTGTTCCCAGGTCATTAGAGTAATATATATGGCTTAAGGCCATCTAACAAGTATAACATAAATTGGTTAAGATATATTCAAAGCAATAAGATACATTCTCTAACAAAATCCACATGGTTCTTCTGCAATCTGAGGTTCGGCAATCAGTCGAACCCTCCTCTCCAGCACCTGGGAGTAGACTTTAACCCTGTAATTGGCTCACTCTGGTCTCTCTGGTCCCCCTTTTTGAAAAGTGGAACCACCACTCCTGCCACTCCTTTGGCACTGTCCTGACTTCCACGCGATGTTGAAGAGGCGTGTCATCCAAGACATCCAATCCACATCCAACGCTTTTAGCATTTCTGGATGGATCTCATCAATAGTTGTTTGACCACCTCAGTGACCTCCGCCAGGGATATTGACAATGAACCCCAATCAGCCTCCAGCTCTGTCTCTACCATAGACAGTGTGTCAGTCGGATTCAGGAGTTCCTCAAAGTGTTCCTTCCACTGCCTACCTTTTCAGTTGAGATCAACAGCGTCCCATCTTTACTGTACACAGCTTGGATGGTACCCCGCTTTCCCCTCCTAAGGTGGCGGACGGTTTTCCAGAAACACTTTGGTGCCGACCGAAAGTCTTTCTCCACGGCTTCTCCAAATCTCTCCTATACCTTTTCGGGACCGTCGATCCCTTGCAACTGCTTCCAGAGTCTTCCGGGACAATATATCCCGAAAGGCCTCCTTCTTCAGTCGGACAGCTTCCCTGACCACAAGTTTCCACCAAGGTTTTCAAGGGTTACTGCCCCTTGAGGCACCTAAGACCTTGAGACCACAGCTCTTCGCTGCAGCTTCAGCAATGGAAGCTTTGAACTTTGCCCACTCAGGTTCTATGTCCCCAACCTCCACAGGGATACAAGAGAAGCTCTGCCGGAGGTGTGAGTTGAAAATATCACGGACAGGGGCCTCCTCCTCACAGTTCACCTGCACTACCCAGGTCTGTTCAGAGTCTTCCCCCACCCCTTGACCAAAAAATAAAATTACAGATAATTGCTCAAGTCAAGAACATTGCAGTTTGTTGTGAAACTATAAAGTAATCTTTAGTTTTGCGTGTAATCGCTCAGTGAACAATCTTTCGTCTCGCACAACACACATCACCAAAACAATGCTATCTTCGACTTGTCGACGCGACACAGGGTTTGTAGTCTTGCTAATGACATATTTTCACAGTCTTATACTTAAACTGAGACTTTTCTTGACTCAAAGAATTTTATTTTAAATAGTCAAACATCATATGTGTACTTTGTGTCACAAAGCAAACGGGATATAAAAATAATGTTATTCTCGCCTTTGACTACCATACATATTTTTTCCAAACTAAGGTCCCATAAAGCAAACTGCCTGTTTTCTAGGGGTGTAACGATTCACCAAATCCACAAAATAACCTGGAAAATGTTTGACAGTTCTCACACCTTGGCAGACATCTTGGATATTTTATTGACACACGTCAGACAGGTTTCGTGAAAGAGACACCCACAAGAAAGGTAACTGCTGCATCATGCCTAACCCACCCACAAAGACGACACATTATTTGTGTGTGTGTGCGCTGTGCGTCTTGTCATTTCTCAGCAAAATGACACACATAAGCATTGATGTTTCTAAATAAAGTGCGATATTATTCCACATTGTTTCATTTGCAGAACAGAAGCGGTAGTCTCGTTGCCATAATCCGACACTGTAGTGACGGAGGTTAATCCATGAATGAAAACAAATTCATTCTATAAATCGCTTTGTATTGTGTTTTGACAACTATAAAAAGGCTCAGTGGTTCTAATCTAGTGTTGAGCTAAATGTGACATGAACATTCTAGTTTAATTACCGTAGCAACGTATATGAGAGCTCAACAGCCTGCATCTGTAGCAGGTTGGGCATGTGTCTGTGTGTGTCTGTATGCAGACCACGATTCTGTATTCCGGAACCGCGACACGAAACGGTGGATGTTTGTATCGCGGTTTCTGGTTCGGTTTCAGAACCGTTACACCCCTACTGTTTTCCAGACCGCTTAGTGTGTTTAGAGCTGTACATTGTCACTGTTGACCCTGTTCACCATGAAAGAAATACTGGTCAGCTAGCCTCACGCTAGTAGTAACGTAGCAGCAGGACTTTCTACATGGATGTCTTCATGTTCAATATTATTTTTCACAGAATTCATTGAAATAACATGGGTAGAGCAAGGGGAGATTGTCCACTAGTTAATAAATCACGGATTGCATCTTTCTCTCAGCCAGATAAAAAAAAATAACAATGAAATGCAATGGGTTGCATTCGGTTGCATTTCATTACTCTTGGGTAGCCGGTATTATGCATGCCTGGACATGATTGGCATTTGGTAGTTGTGCTTAGTTCGTAATTCAAATAAATTGAATCGAACATTTGTTATATTGTTTTCTCGGAAAATAATATCGCAATCGCCCAGCCCTATATACAAATAAAGTGTATTATTATTATATTATATTAGAATTTTGAATTTTATGGTTATTAATAAACATCATATACTGTAAACTGGGAGTATTCATTAGGTCCATCCTGTTTTATAATGCCATCACAAGTCAGATATGACTAACATAATTCAGTATGTTCAGTATGTGTACCTGTTTTAGCAGAACACGAAGGTTAAATAATTGCACCATTCCAATCACAGCATTATTATGCATGTAAATGTCAGAATTCATAATTTATGTTGTCATGATGATCTTTATATCCTACAAAAGTGCTTAGGAATCTATCACTGAGGATGTGATACCCAACGCAATGTGTACTGCTTTAATTACAGTAATTAGTAAATATTCAGCAAAGGATGTACTAATCTGCTCTTAAATATATTTTTTGGCACTCAAAAATGAATAAAATAGACAATACAGTTTAATACATTAAATAATGATAAACATTCAGTTAGATGGCTGTACAAAATACTTAATAGTATGACACTCAATTGTTACTTGTTCTACAGTATTGTAGATGTAAGATATCCAGAGTCCTTCCCTTAGCCTGAGCCACTAGACAACTCAAGGGCGTTGTCAGCTTTATCAGCGCTTAGTGATTCATCAGGCTAGTTGGTAAATAAGAGATGCTATCAGCTTCTCCTGGTGCCATTGAGGGCCCATGTCCTAATCAATAACATTTCAATTGCTCACTGATCTGCTACTCTGATTAGCACACCTAATCCAATATACAATTTTGCTGTCTATTATTTGGTCAGGACAAAGCTTCCCGTTATGGCCATCCTTATCTGCGGCTATGCATTGGCTGCCAATATAAGGCAGGTCTGCAACAATAGGTGTCTGGATATTAGTCTGGATATACTGCAGCATATCACTAATAGCACTATCACCACTCATTTGTCTACATCAGCATTTCTGTAGAGGAAATAGTACAGACATGCTCAGCCTTGTTTTCAAATAAAGCATTATGCCAACAGATGGCTATACAGTTATAGTATTATACTCCTGCGTTGCAGTATGTTTATCAGCATGTTAATTCCCGTCAACGTAATTTCATTCAAAATAGCTGAATTAATTTAGCTTTATTCAACATGGTAATTAGGCACTCAGTGATTCCAGGGTTTTTCTTGCACCCTGCTGTCACTTTACCCAGCACAATATGATCATCTTGCTGTGCCAAGGTTTTAAGGCGGGTGCTTGCAATAGTTTCCCCAGCCTTATCTGTGAAATCCATAATTAGCTCTCCTCCTGCTACACTTTGGACGCTGGTGCGGTATTTGAAGAAAGCTGGTTAATACTGCCGCAGTCAACCTTATACCCTCTGTGTTTTTTGCCATGCGCAGGAGAGCAAACACTTGAAGCTCTGAATTTCATTTCACCATTATCAACCTCACAACAATTTCACAGCACAGCAATCACACCATAATGAACTTCCTAAAGCAATTAAACAGCCCTTCCTGCAGAGGGACCTTAATGAATACAAGAAATACTGGCTTCTTGCAGCCTGTAATCACACATCATTCCAACCAAAGTATCACACTGGCTTTGGTGTGCCGGAAATCCCCCCCAGGAAGTCTCCATCGGGTCTAATCAACATGCTTTCAACTGACGCAACCTGATGAAGCCTAATTGGCATGAGCATGCCAGTGTTAAATCCTATTCTATACTAGCATTATGTAAATGTGCACTGTACACTTCTCCTGGGCAAAACAACATTTAGTCCACTTAACAGATCTGGGTTAGGGTCTGACATCTAGGTGCACTATTGGTATCATATATTATGTTATACTGTATCAGGCAAAACACATAAGCACCTTTGTTGACAGATGTCCAGACCACCAGAGATGCATTTCCGCCACGGGTGTTTTCCCAACATGAACAAGGAGGGTCTTAAATATTGTAGTGCTGAGACGATTAGTCGACGTAACCGACGTCACCGGTTACGTAAATAGTCGATTTGCTAAATGTACCGTCGAAAAATATACCTATAACCAGTGGAGATTCTCAACGTTGGGCTAGTGGGGCATAGCCCCACCTGGTGGCAACAAAAAGAACTGCAAACGAATTAAATATATAATATTCGAGTGTTATAAAATTGTAATATATAACATATAAATGTTAAAAATAAAAAATAAATATTGTTGTTATCTCATATATAACACCTTTTATCTTCATAAATTCCATAATAAATTTGGTTACAGTAACATTTAGATCACATAGATCTAGCCTCTGGGTGCTTCAATCTGCGGTGCCTTTTTTTTTTTCCTCCAGACTGCGTCTGGTTTCCACAGCTACAGTGACGTCAGGGTGGGAAAGCTATAGATAAAGACAAGGTTGGATGATTTGCTCGATCAGCATTCGCCATTACACAAACGAAGGTACTGGTGGGAATTTTGCAAATATGAATGAAGTAGATTTTATACTGGCAAACCGATTTGAAGCTCTGACATTGCAGGAGAAGTTGTAAATTAAGCGTCTAGGTGCTCACCAGCCACGGGATATTATCGTAACACAGACTGCTGCAGGAAAAGGTAATCGTGGTTTTAATGCCTTAAAATGGTTTTTAAAAATAAAGTGGCTAACGGTTAGCATTGAGAAGAAAGCACTGTTCTGTTTTCCGTGTCTACTTTTTGCGGGAGATGGTACTTGGTCAAGAACTGGTTATCGAGATTTAAAACACCTTTCGGAAAGGATTGCTAAACACGAGAGCAGCGGCAATCATCTTGATTGTACTGTGAAACTTGGTTTACTTGGGAGTGTGAATATTGCGTTCCAGATCGACAATGCGTATATGCGCTCCATTGAGCAGCATAACAAGCAAGTGGAGGAGAACAGATACGTACTCAGTTGGATCATAACCTGCATTAAAACCTGTGGAAAATGTGAAACAGCTTTACGGGGCCACAATGAGTCGTCTGACTCTCTAAATCCGGGAATATTCCGATGTTTTTTCGAGAATATGTGTGAGGGTGATTCAAGGCTTCAGAGGCACTATGAGACTCAGCCCATATTTAAAGGGACATCCAGCACTATTCAAAATGAACTGTTAGACTGTATGTATGAAGTGTACAGGGAGGAGATAGCCAAACAAGTGAGCGAGACATCATTTGTCGCAGTACAGGCAGACGAGACAACTGATATTTCTTGTAAATCACAAATGTTGGTTGTGCTACGATACATGCTGCCTGACAATACAGTGACCGAGAGATTTTTGGAGTTTGTTCAAGTGAAAGATAAGACTGGACTCGGCCGCTCCAACAGTATCAAGGCTGTTCTGGAACCACTGAAGCTGTAAGACAGGCTTATCGCACAGACCTATGATGGCGCGGCTGTGATGAGTGGGAACGTCCGTGGTGTGCATACATTAATGAAAGATGCATAACCAAATGCCCAGTTTGTTCACTGCTACCTCCATTAGCTGAACCTGACATTGCAGCACCTCTGTTCAGCAAGGATTAGCGTCCTGAAAGTGTTCTTTGCCGATTTGACTGCTTTTGCAACTTTTTTCTCTGGCTCTCCAAAACGTAGTGCGGCTCTTGCCGAGGCAACAGAGAAACGCATTCCAAGGCCACCCGCAGTGCAATGGAACTTTAAAAGTAGAACTGTAAATGCAGTTTGGGAGAACCGTGCTGCGCTGCTGAGGTGTATGGATGACATGCGCACACAGCGAGGATGGGACGAGGCCACCATAAGTGAGGCATACGGCCTGTCAAAAAAACTCAGCGATCGGGCTTTTCTGCAGCTGTTGGAATTATTTTCCTTGCTTATGCCAGAAGTTGATGTTCTATACAACATTATGCAAAAACGGAGCATCGATGCACCTGGAATTAGCAGTGCGCTCATCCATTTCAAGGAGAATGTCCAGCATTTGCGGCAGCAAGCTGATGAATTGGCCGCTACCGTACCTGATGGTGCAGACGAGCCAGGCCGACGAGTAACCAACACAGCGCCGGTGATGAAGGAGGCATGTGACACAGTCATTTCTCAGGTGGAGGAGAGGTTTTCACAGAGGGACCACCTAATTGCTGCAAAGCTTGTTGACAGCTCGCTCTTTCCAGCCTTTGTCATATCATTTCCTACAGCTGACCTTTACTGCGCTGTGAAATTGTGGCCTCTAGGAAACAAGGAAAGGTTGAAGTGTAAGCTGAACACTCTGTACCGCCACCCTGAGGTCCATACTGGCAAGACAGCCTTGTCTTTCTTAAAATCCATCCATGAGAAAAACATCCATGAAGCCTTTGCCGAGACTGTCACTGCTGAAAATCATCATAACAACGCCTATGACGACATCTGAGTCAGAGAGGAACTTTTCCACACTTAAGCAGATAAAAACATTTACCCACAATACGATAGGACAGCCTTAACGCTTTGGTCATGCTGTCCATCGAAAGCCACCTGATCCAGCAGCTACATGACTTCATTCTTAAAGTCATCGAGAAGTTTGCCATGAGGAAAAATCGCCGTGCTGCCTTTCTCTATAAGTAAGCCCTTAGTTCTTTTGGTGGGTGTCATCCTACTTTTTTGTTATGCTGGTCCAATTGCGTCTGTGATCTTCCTATGATTAGGCCTATATTTTGTTCAAACGTTGTTGTACAGTGACATGTGTTTATTGAAAGGCGATTGAAAATGGAATTTGCTATTATTATGTTATTATTGTACAACTTTGGCATATTGATTTGTGTGGCCTTCTTAAAGTGTTATTTATTGACTCAGATGTTAAGAGTATTGTGTTTTTACGGCCTGCATATTTGAATAGGCTACTTTCAGGTTTTGCCTTTACAGGGATACCAATAAGTACATTTTTACAGCCATTATGTATGGGTATATAATTGCTTATTATTATTATTATATGAATTATTGTTATTTGTGTTATTGTTATTGTTATTGCATTCTTTTTAGTATTGTTTTTTCCACTGGGTGGCATATAGCATATAAGTGAGCGCTCTTGTACAGGTTGTGTGATTGAAGTCAGTATCGTCTACATGTTTTAACCTGGCTAGAGACATTCCAAACTGTGTAAATATCTCCCAAATGAAGCATGCCGGTAACATATGAATAACATATGAATATCGTACCAAACCCACACCTAGTGGGCACCCCTACAGATTGCAGTATTTGTATTCCTGTGTTAATAGCCCGTAATAGCCTCAGCTGTGTATTGAAGTACATTTTATTTACAAACATTTGCCCCTCTATTCATAAACCAATCAAAACGCCACTGCCTATAACTATGCTCCGATCTAAAAAAATAGTGCCGTCAATGAACTGTGAGAGGCAGCAACGAGCTGCAAACGCCCTTAGTAATCCTGAAACCAAAAGAAGAAGACAAATGTGTGGCATGGTGTGTGTTTGTGTGTACCTACCCTTATACAGCCTTATACAACACAATCTCATCAGATCGATGAGATTGTGTTGTCAAACATTAATTTGTAGGCCATATTACTTGCGTGTTGTCATAAAGGTCTGATTCTACAGTATAGGTGTTACGCCTAATTCTGTGTCCTGCCGGATTCAGTGACCCTTTTGAAATTATGTATGTTAAATAAAGCAGAAAAAACATGAAAACGTTCCATATATCTATAAATAATATTTAGAAATATCTAGACATCAATTAACCTTAAAACGACGAGGCTGGTGTAGATAAAGTAGATT
>JAODOY010074407.1:0-15847 GCA_025399855.1 Forbesichthys papilliferus
ATGATATTGCGCAACGTGATATTGCGATAACGATACTGAATCGATATATTGTGCACCCCTAGCCCAGAGACAGAGGAGGTCCCTGTCTCTGGGCCTCTCATGTCCAAATGGCACTGATCTGAAGCCATACTTGCTGTCCTGACTTAGGAGACCAGCCCTCCATGGTGCCTCCCAGGAGACCCACCAGCTACATGGACCCTGTAGATATATGGCCTCTCCTGTCAGTGATTATAGCTGTAGTGACACCTCCTCTCCTGCCACCTCCTCAGCAGCCAGGAGGTGAAAGGCTGACTGCGGTGCTGCACTAGAACTGTAGTTTATTAAAGTTGTATTATTTACTACTTATGTATTTGTAAGATGTAATGGTAATTCCAAGTTGAATTTCTTTTATGTATTTGTTTTGTTTAACTTTAATACATTACCTTTTGTCCTTGGCTTTGATGGTTTAATTTGAACTTGTTTTAGATAACCAGACCATGTTACCATGACCAGACATGTAACCATGTTCAAAAGGCTGTAATGTGCAATATACCGATTTGCCAAGTCATGCTTGTGTTTCTTTGATACTGTGCGTAAAATGTAAATGCATTACAAACATTAGCAGTGCCAGCTTCACCCGTGCTGCTCATCCAGAAAGGATAACATGAACTTGGCCACCATTTCTTTGAATGGTCATCTAGTATCTCTTATTGGTCAAAATTCTGCGACCGTGGCAACAGTGGCTAGACAAGTGATTGGATAGTCCCTGCTTTAAATCTAATTGCCTTAAGGTGCCTTGAGTGGCCGGTAGGTTGGAAAATCGTGCATTCGTATAGTTTTAGTTTTTTAAAGAAAAACATGACTGCATGTTGTTCTGGATTTGAAACTACATATAATTTGTGTGATACTCTTGTTTTTAGATTTAAAATCTAGTTGGACTTGTTTCTAATATACATGGCTTAGCTAGTGATTTATATTATTTAAATATGCACTTAATTTAAGAAATCTTACTGCACTGGCAACCAAACTTGCTTGTTTTAAGCATAAGCAAGCTCATTACTAATATATTTGCACTTATATTTGATAGGGCATTTTTTGCAGTGAAGCCCTCTAGACTAATTGCATCGCCCCTCGCCCAGGCCATAAGTGGTAATATTTGACTGTATGTGCCGGGACAATTTCAGTGATGATGTAATGCCAGGACTTTTAAAATGACTGAATTTAATATCTAATGCTAAGCAAGGCCGTGTCTTCCTTAATTGTTTGGTTCCCGCTTCTGACTCATTACTCATCAGCAGACATCTTTTATTGCGGACCATAACGCTGTGCGTGCACTCGGCTTTGTCCGCTGAGGGTTAGCAGTGACATTTACAGGCTACAGCTAAAAGATATATCAAAGAAAGAGGCTCTCCTACGGCTGAGGTAGTCGGGGGGAGGGGAGGAGCGGCGCAGGGGGAGATTAGAGGAGCAGAAAAAGTGACAGGTTGACAGCAATGCAGGAGAGAGGAGAGCTGGGATCACACACACACACAAACACATCACACCTATAGGTGTGTGTGGTGTAATGTAACTCAAAGTGCAAAGTAAAGAAACACTTCTCATCCTTAATTACAAAAAAACATTTAAAATCAGATTTGATCCAAAGTTACTAATACAGTGAGTTCGAACAGCATACAGGTAGGCCAACTCTAGGGCTATAGTCCGTGACCTTGAGCCCGTGACCTACTTGCTGGGAGTTACACTCCCAGACTACTATATCCTTTACGCATCCATCCTCCTAGGTAACCACTTCTCCATTAGGGTGGTGGTGGAAACAGGGTCATCAGAGCAGCCCAGGTATCCCTTTCTGCAGGAACATATATGCCAGAGCTATTCAATTCCATTCCTGGAGGGCCTCTGCCCGGCATGTTTTAAATGTCTCCCTGCTCCAACACACCTGATTTTAATAAATGGGTTGTTATCAGGCTTCTAATGACCCCTCCAGGACTGGAAATGAATAGTCCTGATCTATACCATCTGCTCCCAGGAGATCCCTGGGTTGTACTCTAAAATATAATCTATCATATGCAACTATTTGCATATATTATGTTAGAGATCTGAGCAAAATAAACTGACACTGTAAGTTATTATATTATGCTATAGGTTCAAATCAGCTTTTTCTCGAACATTGTGTACTTACTATATCAGATAAATAACCTTGGATACCTTATGCCATTTTCTACGTATTACTTTGTTACTTTAATTTCAAAAGTGTTCCAGTCTTCTGTCTTCATATGTATATATTTTTTAGCTACTCTATTTTTCACTCCTTCATTTTTTCTTATAATACAGTGCAATTGCGCTGTCTGAAGTAAAACTAAACTAGATGAGGTTTTATTCAGGAACACTGGTTTGCTGTGTGAAATGGTAGGGGATCCATTGTGGCGTACATCATAAGAGTCATATGACTTTGACACTAGTCCTACCGTATGAGGTCCCCTCTCTCCTTCCTTCCCCAAAGAAATAAAGAAATTAGAGTAGTCGGCAATTGCAGCTGATGGAAGCTGTTTTCCATTCTCTATCTCTGGCCTCTAAAGCTGATGGGGGCAACATTAGGAAGAGACCTCCAGGCCTGTTACCAACCTGCTACAAGACGTGAGTGGCAAGGTACATCTGCTGCTCTTTAGTTTATTATAGACTATAGCTGTTTACAGACATGTACTGCCATCTTGAACGTATCTACTGTAGACATTACCTAGAGGGGCTGTATGTATGTTTAGCATCATGCACTGCCTCCTGCCTGAACCAAAAAACAATATTTACATCAAGTAAGATCGCGTCTGACACGAACAATCTCCTGTTGCGTGTGAAAGGGCATCTCTGGATGACGTCTGGACCTGTTTCTCCGGATATTGTCCAGAGTTAATATGTGAAAATGGCTTATGAAAGCAAAACGTGTCAAATACAAACTGGAGAATGCTTACAGAGGTTAAAGGTATAGTCAGCTATTGTAAGCTAATTGTAAGCTAATACACATTTTGCCAATTTGACCAAATATGTCCTTGCATTTTGCTAATTTACAGTGAGTTATCTGTGCCTGCTGAAAAAATCATCTAAAGCTTCTACACAGCCCTCTTGGTTCACTGTTGGATATTGTTTGTGAGTGTTGCATGTTGTCTGTGAATGCTTGGATCGTTTTATTCCAGGTTTTGTAAACCAGGATAGAGCTCTGTGATAATAAATGCTGAGTGCAAAGCTCGTGTTTTGCTTTGAAGTCTGTGGCTTTGTTGCTATGTGCCTAAACTCTTCCCCGGACCCGCCACTGTATCCTAATAATGACCAAAGTGTAAATAATTGCCCACATTTCAAGTGAAAATAATTCAAGTAAATGAGCAACATCCCTTTAAGCTCTTAATGAGAAACGAGAATCATCCGGACAAAATCTGAAAAACAAATATAGTGCGCGCACACACACACATACAGCAGTCTATCACACATTTTTGGAAACCTGATTTAAAAATCTTTGATATAAAGGTGCACGGCAAAACACATCCTCTGTTTAGCTGTGAGCATGTGTGCCTCCAATTGCTTTTTATTTCCCAGTGTATTGTTTATGTTGTGTGTGTGCGTACGTGCATGTAGGTGTGTGTGTGTGTGTGTGTGCGTTCGCGCAAGGGGGTGTAGTGAAGCATGACTTCAGCATAGCACTGCATTAACTCTGACCTTGCTCTGCCACGGTACGCACACACACACACACACACACACACTACTTATTGCATAATGCATAGTGCACGGCAGGGGGGTGTCTGGAGAGTCCCTGTGAAATCACAACACACAACCTCCTGGTCCTTGCTGAGGAGTCGCACAATGCTAGCGTACTTAAGGTGCTCGAGTACTCAAGATGCTAGCATACGCAAGGTGCTAGCATACGCAAGGTGCAGGGTTTTTGGGGGGACATTGGATAATCAGCGTTGCCTGGCTACAATGTACCTTAGCTTATTATGATAGCTTCATAAGACGCTTTTAGAGCAATTACCATAGCTGCATAAATACAATCCACTAAGCCTATAACACTGTATTCACGTTATATACAAATAATATTAAAAAAATAATGAATAAATCTCACGGCCCACCAAAAGCTATTTACACTTGTTGGGAGGCACCTGTTATGAGAACCAGCATAATTATCTTCACTACATTTTAGGCTGCTCTTAAACCTGTCATCTGGTTTTATAACTTAATGTCTGTCTGATTGTTATCTCAATGTTAAAACCTTCTCAGAAAGGCAGAAATATATTTGGGGATTTCTCATTACTTTGAAATGACCCCATAGATTCCAAAAATATAGTTGAAAAGATATTTTTAAGGTCCAATTCTCTAGTATTTTTGGGCTGAAAAGATTGTAGTGGATTTGGTGGTAGCCTGGTGTGACCAGACCCAATATTGCCTTTGTGAACAGGGTCTGGTCACGCTCCATTTGGAAGTGTTCGCAGTCGCTGCCTCCTACTGGGCGTAGACCTCTGTTTAGTTTAGAAACTTCATCGCGCTAACTAACCCACCCTGATTGGTCCGCCAGCAGGGTGGCTGTGAGAACAATAAGGCAAACAGGGTTTCCAGACTATTTTCTCAGCGAAAAATAAATACAAAATCTGAAAGCAGGAGGATCAACTCACTGACATTACATTTCATTAAAGAAATGTTTATGTAAATATGTATGCAGGGTTTGGCACCTCCTTGTATTAATTTCTCAGCACTGGAGGTTCCCTCTTGGTAAAAAACACTTAAGATGATCTACTAATGGTGTGCAAGGAGGAGGATTTCTTCTAGAAGTGCAAAGAAAGCATGTGTTGCTACGTTTGGGCTGTTTCAATGTTAATGTGAAAAATAATGGGAGGGGAACATGCAAATACTTTAATTTACTGTGTGTACTTACTAATGTGATCTCAAGCCTATTGCGACAGCAGCATCTAATATGTTTGAAAAAGGAACATTCAAACCGCTAAGTAGGGTCTGGTTGGGACTGAGACACATTGTTTTCCTTAGAATAACCTAGTAGGCTACACCAGGTTGGCCAGCACCAATGTAAAAGTAGTATTGCCAAATGTTCTCATCAACCATACTGTAGGCCTACAATGTGAATTAGATAAAGGACTCATGAAACAAAAAAAACAAAAAGTGTGTATATATATATATATATATATATACAATGGTTATATATAATGATTTATGGGCCATAAATGGGGAATACGCTTTTTGGGCAAAACTGCAAATGGGCTTCAGTACCAGCGTTGACCACTACACCAACCAAGGAGCAAGCCTTTTGCACACTACTCTAGTAGTAGCCTGCAAGACAAGAGTAATTGAAAGGTCTAGCTAGTGCTAGCTAAGATGTAGCATGAGAGAAAAATGATATTGACCTTACATGAAAATGGTATACTTCTGTGAAGGCAGCCTGGAGACTTAAAACTAGACAAAACACGGTAAAGGTCAACAGCTCTACAAAACCCCATGAAACCTGTAATATGCTGACACGTGAGGTAAGACAAGATTAAGGCCATTTTAAACACATTTAAAATCCCCTGTCATTTCACAATTAAATGACATAGTCACAAACTGGCTGACCAATCCATTATTTTATTTGTATATATTTCAAATATATTTCCCAAATCTTTTTGGTTTAAATGTGTCCTGTTCTAGAATGTACTATATTCATGCTTTGGCCTAATATTTTTTACTATATTATACAACAGTTAGTTCCGACCAAGTGCTCTGATTGGACAAGAGGCCTAAGGCCTCGTACCTACGACCGAATCACAGCCGTGCGTATGTTCAGTCTAACGCACTCCCTCTCGTGTATATCTTAGCCAAATGTTTTATGTCTGTATTTACCTATTTGCAAGTTAAGATGACCTTGAGTCTTTTGAAAGGCGTTCTAAATAAAATGTATTATTATTGTTATTATTATTATTAAATGCATTTACATTCCTCTGTTTAATTTCAGTGTTTAACTTTAGGTTTTCTATTGAAATATATAAATGTTGAGTATGTAGTCTCTATAGTAACTGGGCAGCAGAGCAGTTTTCTCATCTCTGTTTCAACACCTGTTTAGACAGAAAGGAACCTAGAAGGGTCACATTGAACACAATGACACAATGAGCAGATATCGAGAGAAAACAGGAAACAGGGTTTGTGCTGCTCATCCATTGATGCTCAGTGTGGATTTATTTAACATGCTATTTGTAATTCTGTAAAATGTTAATATCAAGTCAAAGTATAAATAGTAATGCGTTGATTTAAAGAGTTGCTACGGAAAATATCTAACTGGAGTTAAAGTGGGAACACTAAAAGGGAACATAATTACATTGATACTTCTCTTATTCTAAATGTCAGCAATTATCTAACTCTTGAAGACTCCACTTTAAGACCCTTATGTAACAGACAGCAGTTTAGGCAGTGTTTCAACTTTCAACAAGTCACACTGAAATGAGAATTGACATTTATTTATCAACGAAAATATATCTGATGACTCCATTCCACAGGGCGTAGCTAAAGCATGCTTTAGAGCAGCGGTTTTCAAACTGTGGATCGGAACCCTCAGGTGGGTTACTGAGTGGGAGTGAGTGGGTTGCGAAAATGGCAAGCGACCATTGAATGAATAAAGAATATCAATGAAAGGCTTTAATATCCTATTGTTTCACTCATTGGTCGTGAGTAAGGTTGTGGCAAAAAATTGCCTTGTTTCTGATTGGATGAAATCCTATTAGGCCGTGTGCACATGATAGTTTCTGGAGCGCTCTGCTCAAAAATATTTGGGGCACACACATATAGAATTAGCTAAAATGGATAGGTTTTTAAAAATGACGTTACCAGTACTTGGTGTTTGGTGGGTCTCTAAATAGATTTGTCTTCTCTAGGTGGGTCCTGTCACAAAAAAGTGTGGGAACCCCTGCTTTAGAGAAATGCTAAATGAAATTGTTCTTCTTATCTTTTAAATGTTAAACAATCACAAATGCCAAATAAATGCCAAAACTCATAATTATTGTCAGAATTCTACGCAACAGGAACAGGAACTAGATAGAGGGTGTGCAGTTCCTTAAGAAACTGCGTGGGCTAGCCTATCAAAAGTTTTTTTGTTAAACGTTGAAAGTAAAAGTACATTTCCTGGTTTGAATCATATCTGTCAGATCGCTCCTACCAAGTCCTGTAAGATGGAAACCTGTCCAAACCCTGCCCACTCAACATAGGAGTCCCCCAAGGATCTGTGCTGGGACCCCTACTTTGCTCGCTGTATACAAGATCATCAAGATCAGCCCTGTAATTTCTGCTAATGGATTCTCCTATCACTGCTATGCCAATGACACCCAACACTAACTCTCCTTCCCTCCATCTGACACACATCTCGTAGCAAACCGCTACAGCTCGTGCATGCAGATTCTCCCTTTACAACATCAGAAGGATAAGGTCGGTCCTCACAAGGGAAGCGGCAACTCCTGGTCCAAACCCTAGTGATCTCCGGCCTGAATTACTGCAACTCACTAACTGGACTCAACCAGACCCTTACAGTGTGTTCAAAATACCGCAGCGCATCTGGTATTCAACCAACCCAAGTTCTCCCATGTAACCCCCCTCTTCCAAAAACTTCACTGGCTCCCCATTGCAGCTCACATCTAATTCAAGGCACTGTTGCAAGCCTACAAGGCAGTACATAGAACAGCCCCAAGCTATCTCCAAGCAATGGGCCGGTTCCAGGCCCCAAAAAGAGCAAGTTTTACCACCTCGGCTGGCCGGCTGGCAATGCCACCGTTATGAGGTCTCAAGACTCGCTCGTCTCGCCAATTCTCCGTCTTGGTACCACAGTGGTAAAATGAGTTTTCAGCAACAGTCAGAACTGCGGAAACACTACCCATCTTCTGTAAGAGACTCAAGACACATCTCTTCACAATCCACCATGATACCTTGACCAGCAACCTCGCCACCTCTTAGCACTCTCTCTTATCTCTTCTAAGAGTGTCATCTTTGCATCCCTTTTTAACTTCTAAAGCTAAAAAAATTAAATAAAGGCTAGGCCATTACCTATTGCGTTTTATATGGTTAATTACGTGGTGATAGGTATGATGACATTATGTTGCAATTGTTCTATTTAGAATAGTATATGACCAATCCAACTACTAACAAATGCACTACATGTAAGTCTCTTTGGATAGAAGCCAAATGCCGTAAATGTGAATGAGGTAGCCTACTTTAAATATCAAACGTTTGTAAGTAACAGGAATAATGTGATGATAATGGTTAGAAAAGCAGTGACCAGGAGAGCTAGAAACAGAGAGACAGGCAGGCAGGCAAGCAACAGCGCTGCTATAGTGTGAGAGAACGGGGGGTCTCTTTTCCTTCGCCAAATTCCTTCGCTATTGAAGTCTGGCCAAGCGTTCTGTTTACATGGAAGCCCAGGCTGGCTGTAGCACAGGCACACACAGCAGCTACACATGTCTGGCCTGCAGTAGAGACGTATCATTAGTATATCACACACATCATTTTCTGAAGCACGTGGTAACGTGTGGTAGCACGTGGTAACAGCCAAGCGAGCTCACGCACGCACCGTCCACAATTTACCTTTGTGCGCGAGTCAAAAATGAGCCATTCCTCTTCACAGCAAATATCATGCTAAATGGATTGAGTCATGCTAGCATGAGGCTAGCATTGTTACACCGCGATCACGCCGGATCTGACAGATTAATGCTGGATTAATCAGTCAAGAAAATACTCATCACGCATAGTGTGAAATACCTAGTATAAATACACTTTATTAGCATTTTGAACCAATGCATATCTGAGCTACTGTCGTGTATATAATCTATATACATAACTTCTGAGCAGAGTTGATAGGCTGCTGTATTTTATGTGTTTCACCATAATTATAGACCTCATAAGTCACTGTCATGCAAGCATTAAAGGTATAAAGTAATTCTAGAGAAGAATTGTTTATATTTGAACTCAAAATAGCATATCAAAACAAAAGCACCACTCCCTTTAATGCCATAGGGTGCTCCCTCAGAACATTGGAAACACATTGCAAAGACTATGGTGTTGTTGTATGTGATCTGCACCACTTTGCTCAGCACAGAGAATGGTAGTGGACCTCAAAGAGATATTTGGTGAATTTTACATTAATTCAATTGGGTGAATGTAAGGCAATACTGTACAGCGCTTTCATTGGCCAGAAGGTTAGAAAAGCTCTATATAAATGCAGTCCATTTACCATCCATTTACACTGTACATATACCAATTCACCTTTAAGTTCACAAAAACTGCTGTTCCATATACACTGCTAGTGGTCTGCATGTACGGCCAAACATAGTTAGTCTGCATCTGTGAATAGGTCTTCCGTACCTTTCAACCTGACTCTTTCTATACTTTGCAGCAGATCACTGGCTGGTGACCATCTTTTATAAGTAAATTCCACAGCATCTAAATGATATTTAACACAACAACTGTGACATATAAATATAAGTTGGTACAAATGTTTTAGTTTGAAAAGCCTACATTTCATATCTGTATTTTGAGGTACAGATATGAAAACTCCATTGTAAATCAAAATTCCACATTTGAGCATACTGATGTCAAACCATTTACAAGGACTATTGTGATGTAGTGGTTTAAGATGACTGGTGAGTTGTTAAGCATTTTCTCATATGATGAAGTCCTACTGTTACAGTGGCAAGTTTAAAGTGCGATGAGTTCCTCTGTTCTAACATAATCCATAATATAGGTTGTGAGCGAGGAGCCTTCAATGGTATGTTGAAGTTGATGGCTGCAATGACAGCAAATGTTTCCCTTTGAAACAATGAAATAATTTAGCAGGTGTTGTCAAAAGTGACAAGTAGAGATAAGACATCATGCACAGGTGGGTCAAGTACAAGGTGTTTGGACCCACAATCCTTCTGGCTAAGAGTTTAGCATAACCTGTCATGCCAGATGGATTATTGTCACAAGTCCATCTGGGGAGCCTTACATTGAAACTGTTTGTGAATGGTAGGTACTTTAAAAAAAAAAACCATAGCAGTTGATTGGATGAACCATCTGGTCGTTTTTGCAGTCGACGCGATCAGGATGGTCTCACGAGGCTAAGTTTAGCACCCAGGCCACTAGAATATCCACTTTGAAATGCTTGGAAAGACTTGTTTCAAACGTTACTGTTTACCGCTAGCTCACTGTCCTGAACTAAGGCCATTTTCAGACAGACATTTCTCACTCTCTCTCGCTTTCCCTTTCTCTCCCCCCCTCTCTCTCTCTCTCCACCCTTCATCGCTCCTGGTGCCAGAATGCCATTGCCTCCGGTGTGCCAGGCTTCATTTAATACGCAGCAAGGCCTCTCTGTGTCGGCTGATAGACAATCCTGTCAGAAGAGAACAGCGTGAAAAGACATCACACTGACACGGCTATTGTAAAACACACAAATACACGCACGGTACACTCACACGCACGCACGCATAGCCTTGAACATGCAATGATTCTGCATGTGCCCATCTTGACTAAAGCACCAATACAAGTCATTATAAAAATGTGATTGCTTCAGGTTGTTGTTTTACACAATTATGTAGACACCACCCTCGGACAGAAATGTGTTTGTTCGAGTGGGAAGGGGGAGGGGGGCAAAATGTCATACTTTTGCACATTACCCATTTGCACTAGTATGCATACATGCAGTTTGATTGGTGGGTATATTTCAAATAAGGTTGTGGTATTCAGTATGTCAACAATAGTCTCTAGTACCTTGTATAGTTTGGTTTTTCAACATGTTAAGGAGCATGTTTACTTGTGTGATGCAGTATAATACTGTAGCTGGTATATTGCTGCTTTCTACAACATGACATGTACTGCACACAATGATGCCATAAATCCATTAGCTATCAAAAATACTTACAATGCATCAGGTGGGTGTAAAACTCCAACACAAAACTCAGATAATGCAGGGCTTAAAACTCAAATTCATCTTGTTGCTTGTATGTTCCTTCTGACTGTGTTGCTGTTTTTGTGTGTCACTAAAGACATACTATAATCCCTACATAATGTGTCTCTGAAAAGAACATAACAGCCCCAGGACCTATCTGTTTAGCTGGGAACACACAAAGCACACATACACATACATACGAGTGGCTTAGCTGAGTTATTGTTACGGTCGCCTAGAGCTTCTGCCTAAATCACTGCTGAAAAGCCTTCAATGTCCCGATGTTTTAATGGGATGCCCTGGATGTGTGGGATTGTGTTCACATTCCCATTAACTGCCTGAAACAAAGTTTTGGTGGTCATATAATGCTCCAGCAACATTTGTATGCATTTACATTCAGATACTGTTGATATCTTGTACTGTGAATGCTGTTGGAGCGACTCGCTGATAAACCGTCAAGGTTGTGGGGCTTCTGTGGAGGTCAGGGCCAGCAGATGGTTGTTTGGCATTGTGAGACGCTAGCAAGACGTCACCCATGTCGCACAAACCAAGACACACTGTGCAATAAAGACAAATGTTAAAAGGAGATGTCTTTGTTCTTCACAGAGAGTGTGACGAGACCTCCATTAGAAGCCTGACCCTTATAACCCCTCTGCTATTGTATTCTACACATCTTCAGCTGCTGTGTATTTTTGGCACAGTTGTTACATATCTTATGTTACTTCACTGTTTTATAACATGGTCATGACTCATGTAGTTGTACATCAGCAGTCTGTAAGATGATTTCAATGTAGTTTTTTATCAAGTTTTGGAACACATGCATGCATTTTTAAGTGATATGTGCAGTATGTTATGCTATTAGAATGGAATAATACTATGTATGGCTAATATTGATGTGGGGACCCCTAAACTATTGCTCTTCAATATCTGTTGTGTTATTTAATCTTCTCATTATTTACCTTATGGCTTGCCTACCAGCTTTGTAAGGGGACTGGGCATTGATTCATTTAGTGCTAAGAGCAAAATGTTATAGATTTTCACTTATCCACAAACATGATTACAGAAGGGTATCTGTATTTTCATTATGAGAGGACAGGAGTTTATCCATAAGATAAGACATCCATCACCGCAGCGTTAGCTAGGAAAGCACACTTAACATTTCAGTGACAGCGTTTAGGAATATCTGGCTGCTTTTATATGCTATCTGCTTGATAGTAGGCGGACAGTAATGTGTAGTAGTGACATGTATTTGACTCAAACAGCTGGTTGTTCCATACCAACACAGACATGACATGGCAGAAGCAGGCATAGTCGAATCTTGTTCCAGATAATGGGCTGTTTAATCACTATTACAATGAAGGGAAAACAGTAAAGTAAAAAAAGTAAAGTGGAGAATATTATTAAAGGCTCCCATTAATCAATGAGGGCATGCATGAAAACCTCCAGTATTGTACAGTTGGTGTTCAGTCAATCAGTACTGTTACGCAAATGAATAATTGTCATGAACGTGCAGTATGAGTTGAGGGTTAGATTTGTCTGCAGTAGTAGATAGAATAAACTCTATAAACACGTGATTAAACAGTGCTTTTGTCAAGCTACAACAACAGCAGTGTTGCTTAAAGCTTTGTAACACCAGTCTCTGTCTCACTCCAGACTAGCTGCAGAATAACTAACATGGCTCGTACTATGCCACCTGATAAACGCCGTCAACAACTTTAATGTCACGGCCTCAGTCAGTGTTAACTTGTACCACAGGGCAACCCTCAGGGCAGTCAAGGTATTCAGTGGATACCACCAATTAAAATATAGTATAGCCTAATAAATATTATATTTATGAAAAATAAACAATAAAACAACATAGCTACTGAAAGTGAGACATTTTAGACTGTTCTCTGACATTAAAAAAATTGCTAACTGTGACCCATATTAACTGTGTCCCATGCTAACTGTGACCTATGCTAACTGTGTCCCATGCTAACTGTGACCCATGCTAACTGTGTCTGTGTGAATGCTTGTGACCTTTGTGAAAGTAGTATATGCCTATAGGCAATCGTTAAACCTTTACGCACTGGTTCTTCTGATCGCTATAGACCCCGATCACACACAGATGCGTCAAGGCGTGGCCGCTTTGATAAACCCCCGATCACACAGAGATGCCTGTGCCAAAGAGAGTGGCTGCCTGGCTGAACCAGCTGTCACCCTGAATAACAATGCAAGGGTTAAGCGTATTTAAACTTTTATACACGTCTGCGCATTAAAGTAAAGGCGAGCACAGTGAACGCTTATACAGTGTATAAAATGCTATACTTATACAATACTTATTCACGGCAGACTCTTACCTACATGCCGAAGGGAACATCGGTCATGCCAGGGTGGCTTAATGTTTGGGAAAGCCTTGCAAAGTGGCTTTTGCATGGCGCTGGTGTTGTCGATGGCATTTCAAGCAAGATGCTCTGGGCAACAGAGTTGCCAGGGAGATGAGTGTCTCGTTTTTCTTCCGACCAGGGATCAATGCCGCACACTAAGACCAATAGATCCAGAGGTCATTCAACAAAACATGCTGCCCTCTCTCTCTCTTCAGATGCCCTAGGTCCCCCCCCCATCCCACCATCTCATTCTAAGTCTTATAGTGTGTGTGTGTTGATATATCTATGGATCTGAGTCTGTATCTCTGAGTTTGATAATGTGTGTGTGTGTGTGTGTGTGTTGGTATATCTATGTATCTGAGTCTGTATCTCTGAGTTTGATCGTGTGTGTGTTTGTGTGTGTGTGTGTGTGTATATCTATGGATCTCTGAGTCTTATAGTGTGTGCGTGCGTGCGTGTGTGAGTATGTATCTCTAAAGGCTGGAATATATTTGGGTGGTGGACCATTCACCTACGGCTTGTACGGGGCGTGTCCGCGTCGAGCAATACATACCCAACGCGACTTTGTGTAGTAGTGATAGTCTCCAAAAGAAAGGTGGCACTGTTAACACAAATTAGTAAGAACAGCACAATTTTTTGTGCGAACTCCCGTCTTTTCTATTGTTTTAAAAATGTCTAGTCTACAACGCTGTTAACTTCTCAAGGAACACTGGATTTTTGGTGTTGCTTTCACGGAGAAAGAGCCAGCATGAAGTGCTTATTCTGTCGGTTCGCCCGCTGAAGAAAAGCGTAGCTGGAGTCTATCCTACTTAGATAGCATAGAACTAAATGATTAATTATATTTATAAATCGTTGTTGCTGTTCAGCAGTTTGTAAATGAAAAGTTGAGCTACTAAATAACAACAATTTCTCTTATCTTTATAGTCGAATCAGACTGGATATTATAGTAGGACAATGATTATTAAACTATTAAATACACGTACGCCTAGATGTGGCATGTCAGTTTTAGAACGGTCTATATTAGTCTATATTTTCTGTTTTGATTCTGCTTCAGCGATTAGGCTAAAGAATGCCAAAGGCAACGCATATTCTCAAAACCTACCGGCCCCTAAAGAGAAGTGAACATAGTTCAGGTGTGAAGTGACAAGTTATTTGAATGGTACAGCAACAGGAATAAGCTATTTTATTTTTGAATTTTGCTGTCTTTAGCTGTTAAATTAAGCATGGCAACTGGGCAATGCCTTTTCCTAAAATATAACTGTGGCTCACAATCATGGCTCGGTCCCGATCGATCCTATCCACCATCTGCATGTTAGTACAAGACCAAACGCGCGGGACGGGGCAGTTACATCAAATTGGAGGTACGCCCCAGGCTGCGCCCACAAATGTGACACACATTTTTGGCATGCGGCATGCGTGCCGTCGCAATTCTGTAAACTAGGCTTTAGACTGATATTATGTGTGTGTGTGTGTGTGTGTGATGGTATATCTGTGGATCTGGTAATGTGTGTGTTTGTATTTTTAGCACTCCAGTCCCCTCAGAGGACTAGCATGACCTTGCTCTAGGCCATCCAGTGTCCTTACAGACAGCCTCACACACACAAACACAGTTTGAGACACACATACATACATAAACATATAGACACATTTATAATTTTTAAGAGAATGACAAGACTACTTCGTTTTTACAGTTTATCAGCAGGGGGGGGGGTGGGTATAAAGTGTGAAGAAACATTTCTCAAATTTTAAGCCTGTACAACTATGCTTTTAGTTATTAAAACCAAATAAAATACTGGAATATCTGTCCCATCTGGAACAAGTTCGCCACCAGAAAGTTACTATAAATAGCCTATCAATCTGTTGTTTTGAGAGTAATATTTACATAATTTATGGTTGTAGCGCAATTGTATTGACATCGTTACACATGGTTATGACATAGACTAGACTACTACACTGGTCAACATGCCAACATGATAACTGATCAACAATACATGCCATTATATATCTCCCTATTAAAAAAGAAGCAAATTACTCTGAAATATTCCTCTTCAAAGAACGGTCAATGAACAAACCTGTTATGGGCAGGGAAATTGTCAAGCTTTTAGGGGAATTGCCGAAATGGAACGTTTTAAACTACACATGGTTTTACAAGCCTAAGAGGGAGGTGTCGTTACTTTTAGCTTTTCTGAATCCAAAAAAGCAAGAGGCGATACCAACATACACACAAGAACACGACATCAAAGGTATGGTATCTGATGATACAAGATGAAAACTAACTTTACTGTATGGTACAGTAAAGTTTCCTGTGATTATGAGATCCAGATCGATGTGAAACAATAAAAATAATGGAAGTCATAAATAAACATTATCTTAAAATAAAACCATGTAGGCTGACTTACCCTGTTATGTAAGGATATTGCTGTTCCTATAGCCTACATGTTTGTCATTCACGTGAATTTGTTAAGATTGTGCATTGAGACTGGTGGAATTATAAGATACTGTAGCTCTCAAAATCATTTTGTAGTTCTGTCTGCTTCTCTCTGATATTTCAGAACTATTATTTGAGAAATGTGCTATT
>JAODOY010074428.1:0-15847 GCA_025399855.1 Forbesichthys papilliferus
ATCATCAAGCTCTGACTGGGGGATCCCGAGGCGTTCCCAGGCCAGTGTGGAGATATAATCTCTCCACCTAGTCCTAGTACAAGATCTCTCAGCCCTATAATTTCTTCTCGTGGATTCTCCTTCCATTGCTGTGTCGATGACACCCACCTCTATCTCTCCTTTACCGCCTCTGACAGACAGAGCTCAATTCAGATCTTTGAATGTCTCGCTTCACATCCCCTCAAGAGTTTTGGAGTCACCCTGGACAACCGACTATCATGCGCAGCAAACATCGCTGCAACAGCTCGTGCCTGTAGACTTTCCACTCACACAGTATCAGAAGGATAAGACCGTTCCTTACAAGAGAAGCGACACAACTCCTGGTCCAAGCCCTAGCGAAGCCCTGCCTGGACTACTGCAACTCGCTGCTAAGCGGACCTGTGTGACTACCAGATCCTTACAGCCATGGACGTTTGAACTTACACTCATTTCATTATGTTGATTATTAGGTCTACACTACTACATTACACTTACAAACAGACTATGTCATGATGTGTTGGCCATAGAACAGTTAATAATAGCTAATTTACAGTAATATTTTGACTTGATTTGTATAGTGGTTATATAGTAATGAGGTAATGTATAGTGGTCAAGGGTGCAATCCCCTCATGGGCCACATGGGGGCAGTTGGTGGGCCGCTAATTGAATAGGCCTGCTTTAAAGTGTTTTATACATAACACAGTCAGTTCAGGAGAGAATTTGGGGTTGTGGGAACAATATAACAATTGAGGACTGTGGTCTTTAAACTAGCTGTAACTCAGAGTCTGCATTAGTGTTTATGTATGTACTGTATGTGTGTATGTATGAGTAACTGTGAGCCTGTGTGTGTGTGTGTGTGTGTGTGTGTGTGTGTGTGTGTGTGTGTGTGTGCTTTCTTACCTGCGAGCAGCGTCTGTGATTTTCACACCAAACCAGAACCTGATCACTCTAAAAGAGAAAACACAAAGAAAATAGAATAATTAAAACAAGCAAATAGAGGTACTGACAGAAAGAGAGAGAGAGAAATCTTATGACATTATTTTGTCTTCTCTCTCTGCAGTTATCATTTCAAAGTGTACCTGCACCCTAAAATGTGTTTTTTGAGCTGTAAAATAAGTTATACACGGCAAAAAAATGCCCTATGCAAATATATTAGGTATGAGCTTACTAATGCTTAAAACAACCAAAACTGGCTTCCAGTGCAGTAAGTGAAACTCACTTGAAAAGATTTCTTAAATTAAGTGCACATTTACTTAAAAAACACCTCACACTACGGGATCATTTGGGCAGATAAAGGTAAAGGTGCTCTTGTTGTCACATACACATACATGTAGCGAAATGTGTTCTCTGCATTTAACCCATCCCTCAAGGGAGCAGCGGGCAGCAGCGGGCAGCCGCGGGCAGCAGCGGGCAGCAGCGGGCAGCAGCGGGCAGCCGCTGTGCAGCGCCCGGGGACCCACTCCAGATATATGCCCTTGTCTCTGGTCAGTGGCATTGGCTGGAGAGAGTGAACCTGACATGCTTTTTGGATCACAGTTTTTTGCTTGGTTCCGACCAGCCGCAATTATCCGGAGGGCCAAATCGGGCCTTGAATCGGGTTAAGATCCTGAAGTGGGGGGCCAGCTTTAGTTAGATATCTATTTTTAGAAGTGTAGGACTAAACTACGATGAGAGACACGTGTGTGTCTGGTGTTAATAATGAAAAAATTACAGTTTTTATACAAATCTGCATTTATTGGGCTGAAAACTAATGTGTTTACGTTAAAAATCACCCTAGGACCTGGCTGGTTTTCAATGGTGACGCTCATACCTCATCCAATGTAAATGTTCATGTTAATGGAGGTCCCCAACTCAGCCCCTCCCTTTTACCCACTCACACTGTTTAAGCATTTGTGGATTTAGGCTAAGAGCAGTTACACTTTAATTTATCCTTAAACTCTCCACATCTCAGGCAGACAGCAAAATAAAGGTAAACGTCATTGAAAGCTCACTAAATAATCATCTCTATTTCGCTAGGTCACACGCGCACACACACACACACACACACACACACACAAACACATCTTATTTACATAATTACCTCTCGGTGTAAAATCTGATGACATCCGTGTGTGTGTGTGTGTGTGTGTGTGTGTGTGTACAGTCACAGTTTGCTGAGACAAGTACGCAGTAAATACGAATGCTGTAACCACGGTGACGGTGAAGGAGACGTCATCACATGACCACAAGGACAGAAAAACAGGCAAAACAAACCCACCCCAAAATCCCACCCCATAGAACAGAGCTGCTAAAACTTTTAAACCCCGGACAATTTTTCAATGCACCCTTGTACTCTTGAAAGATGGGGATTTGAAGTCCAACAAACCCTATTTGGGCTCCTGCCCATAAGAAAACCCACTGGAAACTTCTCATTTCAGGGGCAATGATCTGTTAAACAGGCCAACCCGCCTTGATTAAGTGAATATGTTACCTTACACATTCCTTAGACATTACGCATTCTTTCTCTCAAAGTGTGTTTAAACTGTTTTTTTAATGGAAAATAATTTTGCTGTAAAGTAAATCGTACCTATAGCTTATTGGAATTGTGCAACAAAATTGACTCGGAATGCAAACAAAAAAAACCAATGTTTATGAATGAAACCTTTTTTACAGTGATGGTTGTACTATTTTTGGGTTATATAGCTTTACAGTTCAGTTTTAGGAGATCAGCAGACATATACACAAACAATGAGCAATAGTTTGTGTGACATCATAATCCCGTCATTTAAAGTCATTCTATCTGAAATGCTTTGTCAGCAGGACAGCCATGATGTCATTCTCCCACTTCAAAACACTCATTAGAATAATGTGTTTGGGTGGGTGCTTATGTGCATATACGCGCATGGGTGTATCTGTCTGCATGCCTTCGTGTGTGTGCGTGTGTGTGTGCGTGTGCGTACACACACACGCACACACACATTGAGTGAACCACCAGGATGTTTGTATGTGTGTGATAATCCTCTTAATGAGCTCTAAACCGACTCTCTGTACGAGTCGCATTTAGCCCAAACCAAACTCAATGACACACACACACGAACATGCACAAATGCACACGCACGCACACACACACACATCCATACCCACAAACAAAGATCTCTCTCCTTGTGTTTCTCTGTAGAGCAACCTTTGTGTTGTTGGTATGAGTAAGGTTATAGGTTACAGTCTGGGGGTTACAGGACAAAGATTAAAGGTTAACGGCTTTAGCGATGCAGGTTATGCTGAATAACTCATGATTCGCTGGACTCAGTACGGACTTCTGTGAGCTGAACTTTTACTTAGATGCAAGATGCAAACTGCTGCAGACAAATTATTTGTCTCCCGCCCTGGTTCTAAGTCGTAATTATAATATACAGTATCGTCAGGCCAAACAGTGATTGTATTTTGACACTACAGTACAATTGAATAATCCCAGTAATTTATTGGCAATAATAATGACTATAATGCATTATGAGCGACAAGTTTATACTTTAACTCACTGACCTTTCCAATGTAAAATGCAGCTCCGAAAAGGTTGTCACAGTGATTAATGGCTGCAGAAATATAGCTGCACTGTTCACTGATTATTACATAGGTATTCATGCGTAATCAAAACCATCAATGAAAACCTCACATGACACATTTTATGCTTTTTAAATTTAGATTGCCTGATTAGGTGCTTGTTTATGTTAAATGTAATAATACATTGTACTGATTTATGTTTTCCAAATTCTGCAAAGAAACTTATGTGACCTTGTTTTGCGGTATCGTCAAATGTGCCTTTAAAACAAATCGAGTGTGAGATCACGTTAAGGTTAACACTGGCAGATAACTTAAATTAGATGTTATATAGCTAAACCCCCAGTGGAAATAGATGAGAACACAGAGAGAATGAGAGGATTAAAATAGAGTTTAAATCCCTTGGGAATGGACAGTAACGAGTCTGCAGGGATGGAAAGATAAGATACTCTTTTAGCACACAGGGTTTGGGAAAAACAAAACTGTTTAGAAAATCTAAGAGTCATGTCAAGAGGGTCGCGTCATTTCCGTTCACTACAATGGACCGTTTTTTTCACAACAATGGTGGATCGTGGAGCCTCAAAATAGTTCCTGGAACTGACCCGAAATACCCTATAAATTATATTGTAAATGTAAATCAATGCATTTATAGATTAATAATGAACAAAAAATGAAGTTATAGATAGATTAAAATTGCCCACCAATCACTCCCTGGAATTTGCCAATGGTTTTACCTCTCCACGAACCATGTGACCGTTAAAAATGTTGAACTTCCGTTAGAGCAACGCTCTCTTTTCATGGCTCTGGAAAAACTTAATTAATATCATGAAATATGTTGACAGGAGTCATTTGGCTAATAAAATGTCAAATGCATCACACAGCTGTGAAGAAGGTCCATCACGTCGTTGCTTGAAGGCCAGTGAGATTAGAGTGATAGCCGAATTGGTACAGTGTCAAGGCAAAGAAGCCAAAACCAACACATGCATTGGCAAACACACACACACACACCTTTGTTTAATTATTCATCATTGACCTGCCCTGCTGTTCAACAACAGCTCTGTATGTCTCGATCTCTCTCCTCCTCTCTGTACTCAATGTTTCTGTGACTTCATGACATTGCTAGCAACAGTAGTTGTCGCTATAGAGAGACGGAGGCAGATATGCTGTTATTATGGCTGAACAGAAGGGCAGGTCAATGGTGAAATATGTATTACAATTTACTGTAACGAACGCCTGCTAACTTCGAGATCAAATAAACACAATATTCCTCCGCGTCGCCGCCTCACACATCGAAATGCATTGAGAAGCAAAGTGTATTACTGCGGCTTTGTTGGTGTGCACGGTTACTATATTAGGAGATGCTGAGTTTGACAAAAAGTTTATTAGCTTACATTTAGCTTGCAATAGCTGACTTTACCTTTAAAGGCCAATATATTTAAGGACCACCATTTTGTATGGTCACAATGCCCGGAGACAGAAGCAGGCTCATTAGCAAGCAATGTATTTGTGTGATTCTTAAGGTGGTGTATTTAACCCCCATGATTTGACCATGCCTTATCCTTCACTCGGCCCTCTACCGTTTACAACCACATGTTCCTTTCTTTCTTTGTGTGTGTGTAAATGTGTGTGTGTGTGTCACTGTACATCTCTCTCCCTCCCCCCTTATTCCAAGTCAATTTCATGGGACATATTTGCTGTCAGAGCCTATCAAGGAGGTTTAGACGGGCCTGTGATGGTCAAAGAGGGGTCTCTGTGGTGAGCCCTGTGTGTGTGTGTGTGTGTGTGTGTGTGTGTGTGTGTGTGTGTGTGTGTGTGTGTGTGTGTGTGTGCGCGAGTGGACAAAAAACACATATTGAGCTTGGAAAATGGAGGGTGAAAGGTGGTTGAAAACAGGGAAAAGAAAAGAAGAATGGATGAGATGGATGCATGAGGGGAAATTTCTGGACGTGAGGGAGCTATAAAAGGGTCAGAGAAAAGATGAAAGGGGTGGGGTAGTTTCACAACACTGAAACACAGGTAGATCTTCAAACGGAGATGTCCACGTCCTTACCTGGCATGGTATTTCTATATTGAAACAGCAGTTTCAAATTAACATTTAAATTCACATAATTTACTCCCTCAACTTCTGCGTCACCCGCTTGACATGTTAAGATATACGGTACTTTCAACAAACGATAAAACACAGTATTGTTTTAAGGCGTACTGTACTGTTGAGAAATAAACTCAAAATTCAACTGAGCCCTAAATGACTCTGGCGCAACATGGCAACAGCATTTAAAAGTTAGTTCAAACTTAAATGCAAACTGCCACAGCGTGAGAAATACTGTACTTTCATCTCCAACCAAACATGTTGAAACATCACAATGTGTTTTTTATGCCTTCTGTTATCCATTAAACAAATGTGTATATGACATAACATGTCATTAAAACCCATAATAGATGTAATAATGAATGCTACGGTATTTCTTTTAAATACCCGACTGGAATATGACTATAAACCAAATCTATATCTAACCCATTTCCCTGCCTGACCTCCCCTGAATGAGAGGTTTAATCTGAGGGTTTAAGAGCCTTCAGAACCGGCCCTGACCTGCTGCACCTGGTTCTAAAGGACTTCCACATGCATGGTCCGCGGGGCAGCTCCGCAATCTATACAGTAATCAGTGTGTCGGTAAAGCCAGCTGACAGTAGGACGTTAACGGCAGGGAAAAAAAGCCCAGCTGTGCACTCTTGAGTGTTTGAAGGGAAGCAAGACACTTAAATCACAATTTTGCTGGATGTAGCAATAAAATATAAACAGTCGATGTATGACAAATCTATGTGCGTGTGTGTGGGTGCGTGTGTTGTGGTCAGTATTTGCGGTGAAGCGCTGTAGAAACTCTCAGTCTATTTAACATGAGGCATTACCTCCCCTAATCACACACAGATGACCACCAAACACGGCTAGGGTGGGTGTGCGACGTGCGCGTGTGCGTGTGTCCGCGCGCGTGTGTGTGTGTGTGTGTGTGTTTATGTGCTTTATTATGACTAACAGCCTCTTAGCTGAATATAAAGCATTTTCCTGAAAGCTTATGTTGGGGTTGAACCTTTCCCGACAGTAGCATTTAGCTAGTGAAACACCCCGGGGTGTGCATGTGCGCTTGTTTATTTGTGTGTGTCTGTGTGTGTGTGTTCCGGTCTTGTGTGCACCCTGATCCTGTAAACAACGCATATCTCAACACGTCGGTTATGTTACTGCTGTCACGATGCAGCGCGGTGAGGACCCAAACGCGAGACACATAGTCATATAGGTTTATTCAAAATAGCACAAAGGCAGGACCATGAGGACAAACGTGGACATTAACAATAACTGACACAAGACTGGGGAAAACACTGGGGCTATATACACAAGTACACGAGACATGAAGACAGACCATTGGCTAACAACAACGAGGGGCAGGTGCACCATGTTAGACATGATTACACAGACACAAGTGGAACTAACGAGACTGGGAGTGACAGGGAAACAGGCCTGAAACACAAGGTAAACACAGGGCAGGGTGACAGAGAAACAGGTCTGAAACACAAGGTAAACACAGGGCAGGGAGTGACAGGGAAACAGGCCTGAAACACAAGGGAAACACAGGGCAGGTGACAGAGAAACAGGTCTGAAACAAAAGATAAACACAGGACAGGGTGACAGAGAAACAGGTCTGAAACAAAAGATAAACACAGGGCAGGGAGTGAGAGGGAAACAGGCCTGAAACACAAGGTAAACACAGGGCAGGGAGTGAGAGGGAAACAGGCCTGAAACACAAGGTAAACACAGGGCAGGGAGTGACAGGGAAACAGGCCTGAAACACAAGGTAAACACAGGGCAGGTATGACAGGGAACATGAGAGTCAGCAGTCAGTCTCAGTCAACTTGTTACAAAATATGCTCAGCAAAAATAAAACATTCAGCTCAAGTCAGCTCAAGATGAAAATGGAACACAATGAATAAAATAAAAGATTACTGTCACCATAGGGGCAAAGCAGCATTGTGAGACTCAGAGATAGTGTGTCATTATGGGATTGATGTGGTAAAAGTCTTCCCTCCATAGTCTTGCTTTCTCACACCCTCGATAAGGAAATAGCACTGCAGAGCTCAAAGCATTATTCTTTGTGCCGTTGATTTACGATTGTGGAATGTGAAAAAAAAAAAACATCTGGTTTCAGGTTCAATTCAAAAGTTTATCACCGCGTCTCTGTTTCGACTGCTTCAAATGACAGGACCACTCACAAAGAGGCAGGGAAAGAGAGAGGCATTATCTTTATGCCGAATCAAACAGGCCTTTGTCTCCAGCCGTCCATCTCCCACCCTGCCCCCTTGGTCGGTCTGTCTTTCACTCTACCTGCCCCTACACACACACACACACACACACACACACACACACACACACGTGTGCCCAGAGCCATTGTGAAGAGAGAGTTGCGTCAACTCCGTTTCACAGCAATGGTGGCTCGTCGAACCTCATAACAGTTCCCGGAAGTTAGTTGCCTAGAGGCACCCTATTTAAAATATATTATAAATGTAAATCGATGCATTTATTGACTATTAATTACCTATAATTTCAATTATGTATCTGTTTTTATTGGTTCAAATTGGCACTTCCAATCACGTGACCATTGAGAATGTCAAGCTTCCGTCAACGTGACTCTCTGTTCTCCATGGCTCTGGGTGTCTTCCATCTGTCTTGCTGCCTGTGCGTTCCACAGCCTGTTTGTCTTGCTATCAGGCGTCATACTTCTGACCTGTATCTCTTTCTGCTTGACAGAGTCTGTCCGTCTGTCTGTCAGTCAAGCTGTTGCATTCTGGGAGCAACTTGACCCGGCTATTGCCTCTGTTCTTTGTCAGCAGCGTGACTGCTTGGTCGGTCTACCGACCCCTGGACTGATTAAAGTTACCTACCGCAGAGCTGCCAGGACACACACACACACACTCACACAAACACACACATGCACGCACATAAGCACACACACACACACACACACACACACATTCACAACTCTTTCAGCTTCCGATTGGATTTCACACCGTCAATACCACTCCGCAGAGATGCACGTGCACACAACACACCCAACACGAACGCACGCGCACAAACACACACACACAAGCAAGACTCCCCACACGAGATGCAATACACTCACACACGCAGGACTATAATTAACACATGACACCATGTTAGGGAGAGTTAGTGGAAAACCCGGAGAGGCGACAGAGAAAGAGGTGCAAATAGAACTTGGTGATTCACATTCTGGTGGCTACACACCAGCCACACACACACACACACACACACACACACACACACACACACACACACACACACACCGTATACATGAAGCCAAAAACACAGGCTTCACCCACATGAAGCCAGGAACACACAGAGCCCACAACCGCAAGGGGAAGCAATGTGTGTGTGTGTGTGTGCGCATGTGCGTGTGTGTGTGCGTGTGCGTGTGTGTGTGTGTGTGTGTGTGTGTGCATGTGTGTGTGAGAGAGAGAGAGAGAGAGGGGGTAAGACAGAGACAGAGAGCAAGAAGGAGAGAGAGGGAAAGAAAGGGGGAAAAAGAGAGAGATAAAGAGAGGGAGAGAGATAGATATGTTCAATGTATATACTGTATACATTTTTGTTTTCGTTGTTTCTGTGGCTTTGGAAGTTTGAGAAATGACCTTATCATGCCAGTAAAGTCTTCCTTGAACTGAGAGAGAGAGAGAGAGAGAGAGAGAGAGAGAGAGAGAGAGAGAGAGAGAGAAAGAGAGAGAGACAAGAAAAACCCTAATTGGCAAAGCTGATGTCATACAGTTGCTATCAAAGCACAGAGGCTCTGAGAAAACCCATCATGTTCTCCAAACAAACGAATGTTAATCTTATGTGTGCACACACACACACACACACACATTAATCAATCACTCATTCTCGTCTATTCTCAGGCCCGTCCAATGATACGGCAGCATTCCTCAGACTCAGGTTTTTGGCGAATGACGACGTTCTTTCACAGGCTGGTGAGGAAAGGAAACGTTCGCGTGGGCTCCGATTTCTGAGGAACGGGTAATTTAAGGGTGAAATGCACTCTCTTATTTATTTTTATCAGTCAAAATGATTCCAAGGAGATAAGTTTGTGTGGTACAACACAAGATTGTCAGTCACTGCTCACTGTTCACATCTCACGCAGTCGATGATGTCATCGCATAGCTCTTATTCATATCCTTCTGGCTAAAACTAGTTGATCAAACAGGTCACGGAATAACATTAGCATGCTAATATGATCACCCAATAGCTACATAGATTAGATTAACAGAACAAGAGAGTGTGATAGTCATGGTTGCCGGCCCGGGGTAATGTGGCTGCTGGGTGTGACACTTCACAACACTGTTTCCTCGTCCCTAGTCTCGTAAAGGCAACCTTTACATACGTAAAGTCTGGGACACAGCGCTATATAACTGCGTCAGTAGCCGCCTATTTGCCGACCTATTTGATTTTGATTGACATACCAACCAGTCGGACGTTAAACTTGTAATGAGGACTGGCTGTTTACAGGTCTTCTGTACATCTGTCCAATTTGTAAGCTATGGTTACTGATTAAAATAAATGTTTAATTTTAAATTAGTAAATAAAGCATTGAACTATCATTGCACCGGAAATTACAGAGACATATTTGTGAGTGACAAGGCAAAAAGCTAATGGATATCAACAGTATTACTTCCCGAAAAATCCCATGTTGAGTTTACAGGGACTGTATGTATCTGACGTTCTGCAGAGGTGCTTATGTGATGTAGTGCTAATGGATGGAAGAGGCTAAGACTACCTGCGGTCTATAACTGTAGAAATGAACTAAGCATGTGACGAGTGTGAGGCTTTGGTCACACAAATGAAATGGCAGTGTGGTATCAATGTTCAATCCGACTTTGACAGCAGATGAGCCTATACGATAATATTGTATGTCGTCAGCCAAGTAGTGCTTAGTAAGATGCTGCTCATTTCCCCCACAGTTTGATGGTCAACATTTGACTACTGGTCTCCACTCCATAAAGTATGTTCCCCTACTCACACCTCTGTTCTAGGACCCATCACACCACCCTGCCCCCCAAAAGCACGAACACACACACACACACACACACACACACACACACACACACACACACATCTGCACTAGTTACAGAGTCATCCAAGGGCCACCATCATTACCCAAATCACAGGTGGCTGGCTGGGATTCTTCTCTGGATGGCCATGGACCAGGACACACGCGAGCACGCACCTCAGAGCCATTGGGGCTAGGCTGAACTCCGTGGTTAATGACATTCCCACCCACTACACGGCGTGCACATGTTGAAGCCGTTAAGGATAAGTGTTTTAATGTCGCCGTTAATCTCACATGCCACACTACAAAGGCCGCGGCTACACTGACTGCAGCGATGCATATTGTTTACAATAATTTGACTTTTTCTATCATATATGCGTGTTGTAGACAGACCCGTTTTTGTAAAGTAATAATAATAATAATAATAATAATAATAATAATAATAATAACAACTTCATATGAGCATATATTGTTTGTAGAACGCTGAAATTATTCAAATTGGTTACACTTTTCTTTGGCATTTTCAGCTCATTCAACAGACAGTTGTATTATGCTATGATTGTAATACCAAGCATGTAATTAAATGCCAAGTATGGCACCGCATTTATACTACCATACGCAAAGCACACACGGGTTCGCGGACGGTTTCCCATCTCCTCCTTGACGACTAATCATGAATTTACCTGAAGATGTTTAAAAGCGACCCTGAGCTGCGTCACTTGCAGAGTGAGGCACCTAGACGTGCACCTAGCGCTGGCGAACTTCTCCTCAACATCCTCCGCGTCTTCCAGTGGGGTTCTGCGCGCTGTGTTCGCCGCCAACACGGAGCACAGGAGGACAAAAATCCCGCTAGCCTGCCAAGATGACATGTCTCCCGTTGGAAGAAGCACAACAACACAAGAATGTAAACTAGTATAATGTGTTCTGTGTGTAGACTGCCCGTGTCTCCTCTTTTCCCGTCCGTATCAAACTCCTCTCTCTCCACAGGCAGAGAGTGAAGCCATATAAGCTCTAGTGAGCAGCGGTTCTCCTCCTGCACGGACACCTCCCACCGCCGGTGCATGCACTTGCGATCATCATCATCATCACCAATAGCATGCCATGTACACAGAATATTTAATGATTGTTAGACTACGTTTATCGTAATATATTAGTATTCGTCCACTGGGCTTAAATAAATGTAAGTTATACTTTTTATAGAGATAAATATCATGGGCACTCGTGAAATATCACGAGTGCCCATTTATCCGTTAAATATGTCGGTCCTCTGTAGGCTAGGGACAACGACGATGAGACAAAGAATATAACCTAATCTAAAATCCAGGATATTATTCTATAAAAAATATATATTATCGTTTTGCTATTCTGGTTATATAGGCTACATAGTTCAGGAACTATGGCTTTATTATCCCAAAGTTGGAGCAGACTAATTAATGAATGTTTAATAATGGGACAAGGCAGGGGCTCCAAGAAATCTGTTGATGGAAGTGTCTGTCATACAGATAGTCGGGCAATTCAAACAATCAGGCTGCCTCGGAGCAAATTGGTCTTAATTGGCCCAGGGATGACAGGACCAATATGTTTGCCCCATGAGGGTATTTGTTTATGTAACAGTTACAGCTACTCACCAAAGAAATAATTTATGTTTTCAGGATGGAAAAAATAATAATAATAGCAACATGATTCATGCTTTAGGGGAGATGGCTTCATATAAATATTTGGTGAGTCCTGACTGGCTTTATGGTGGGAACCAGACAGTTCTCAATCAATAAATCAAAATGTCTTTATAAAGCACTTTATATAACACAAAGTTTACCAAAGTGCTGCACTTTGTTTACTATATATATATAACATGTTTTTTATAAGAAAGTTATTACAAGAAAAGAGAAATAAATGTTATAATTTGATATTGTTGGTAAGAACCTTTACAATGATCCAAATGCTTCACTAAATAAATAAGCCTTAAGACCGGTTTTAAACATTTTGACAGATGTTGAAGCTCTAACAAACAAAGTTCTATCAAAGTACTGAAATGCTGTGCAGGCTACACATCTACAGGGTAGTGAAGACATACTATACATTCTTTACACATCACAACAAATCAGAAAATGAAATAAATGGCATAAACACCTTCCATCAATAATTAAGATATCTGTATTCTGTATCCAGCTGCCAAACACTTATAATATTTAGTGAATGGTGGTCAATTTGAAGAACAAAAAGAGATATTTTGCTTTCTACAGCTGGTAACAATTACCAGTTTTAGGCTGCACTTTTCAAATAATGTAATAATGGCCAAAATCTATTATATTTCCCCTCTCATCTTGCAATAAAATAATATAATTCTGGCATAATTTTCATGTTTCCATGATAGTTCCCATGAAATAATTAGATTTAAAATTGGTAAAATGCCTACATTAGCAAATTCATTGACTTTGTTGCGTCTTTATTGATCTGCATCAAGTTCAAACTTAAAGTGCTCATCCAACTGGGCAGCAATTACAGTATAGGTCAAAAGGTTAGATGTGTGAACCCTGGAAACATCTCGTTTTGAATAAAAGCCAGTGTATATGTTATGTTCCATTAGTTTGTTCTGTTCTTATGAAGCAAAGAGCTTCTTATTTATTATGTCAGTATGTGTTGAGACTAGAATGTATGTGAGCCTGCATCCTTTACTGTATAGGCCCATGTGTGTTAAAGGAATGATTGTGTGCTCATTGATTTAAATAGCTCTAATGTGTCTCTCTCTCTTTTTCACACACAGTAGTTGACTATTATCTTAAGACCGAACGTTTTCATATTTTCATGAAACACCCTGCTCAGGTTTCTGAATAAACCATTAGTGGTGTAAAGACCCTCCCCCGCACTTACACACACACACACACACACACACACACACACACACACACACACACACACACCAGAAGCTCTCTCTGTCTGTGTGATTCTGCTTCTTGATTGAATCCAAATGTCTCAGAACTCCCTGGAGAGAGAAAGGCAGGAGAGGCAACAGAGGAACGCATGGACAGTGAACCGTAGACAGACAGACAGACAGACAATGTCAGTTTGTGTGATGGATCCAATAATCACATGTGGTATCACTAACTTCCAATGGGACCCATGCAACCCAACCAAACCCCGAAGAATGTGCTAGAGAATTAACACTGTACTATGAACTACAAAGCATTGAATCTGCTACCATTCTTCCACATAATCCTGATGTATTTATCATGTCATCTATTAATCCCTGCCGTATTGAAGTGTGCACATCATAAGACCGTAAATTACTGCAATTCTGTGTCCAACTTCATTGAAGTGGGCAGTGTCTATATCTCTTTCAGCTGCCCTTGCTTATTGCTCCTCTGTTTAGCTGTCTGCCCACAGTTGCATCCATGTTGTGTTGTTTCTCAAACAGGGTTTAAAGGGGTTCCAACATACAGTTCAATATGATAACAATTTTAGGGTGCACAAAACACAGTAATTGATTTGAACTTAAAAGGCAGTTCAGAGGTTAATTCTGTTGCTTCAAGGTCCTGAGATATTTACTTAACAGTATAAGGCTATGATGATGTGTATTAAGTTACTGGACAATACATGTTTTAATACATTACACTAGGGTTAGAACCTCCAAATAGGTTGTGTAATACCGAGCTGCATAAAGGCCTCATAATAGATATGTCTAGCTAATCAAATAGCTCTCAGTTTAAGTGAATTGAACAACTCTGAGAAACAGAACATGCATACTGTTTTTCTCTTCATAAACTTAAATAATATGTATATTTCAGCCAACTGTTTTATATCTATGTATTTGAAATGTAAACATGTAATATGTCCTTGAGTCTTTAGAAAGGCGTCCAAAAAATAAAATGTATTATTATTATTATTATTATTATTATTATAAGCAACAAAATAACATATAGCCCATCCAGTTTCTCATAATGAATGTGTGAATATGCATACAGTACTTGACATAAAACATTGATCTACAGCGCCACAGTGTGACGATAACGTGTAACTGCAGTTTCAGTCAAGTCAAATCAAGTTAATTTATACAGCCCTTAATCACATCACAGTCTCAAAGTCAAAGGGCTGTATAGCCCATATTTCACATGGAAACAAACAACACCCCCTTAACCTGCTCCTCCCCCCGGGCAGGGAAAAGCTTCCATAACAAAATCCCATGGGAAAAATAAGAAGTAAATAAGAACTAACACATTGTAGAAATGTAATACATTTAGTAGGTCAGTAAATTATGAGTGGTCATTCAAATGTAGTATTGACCGTATTGAGATTTGCCCCAGGTCTGAGGATGTGTCAACAATTAGCACTTATACATTTAACTAAATGTGTCACTTTTGTGCAGTAAATAAGAACTAACACATTGTAGAAATGGAGAGATCCTGATGTTTGCTAAATTGCTAATATAGCCTATGTCGCGGTCGCATTAAGCCCAAATACCAAGAAACAAGGGCTTTCTCGCGAGGCATTACTCGTGGAGTTAAAATACACCGCAAACAAAGTGGGACTACGGTGCTTTGTCGATATGTAAACCATAGGCTATGCCTATAGTCATTTGTAGCACGTTCAACAACACAATGTTGGTGTAGCATATTTAACACATTAGATGTAAATACATGTTAGCTTTAGACTAACATTGAGATATTAAGTGCAACAGCTAGATCTATCTATTAAAGTGGTTGATGCCGTTTATCAATTAATGCATTTGTATTAACCAAAGTAGGCAAACTAGGCTAATGGAAATACATTATTTTTCAAATTCGGAAAAAGTTCTGGGGTGTGTCTGTGATATGCCTAAATTATTCTGTGAATTACAGTAGATGCCGCATTTCAAATGTATTCCTAAATTAGGCTATAGTCTACATCCATAAATGAAATATTATCAAAACAATGTAGGCATAATAATAATAATAATAATAACTATTATTATTATTATTATTATTATCGGATTCTCCAATTTTCTTAATTTCTACTTGTGCTGGTGTAGCGGAGTTAATGATTCCACTTGCCATTTTGTATATATGCACTGATTTTACTGTATTATTTATTTTTGTTTCATTTATTTTATTTTTGTGATTATATGGGTGTTGCCTCAGACTTACTTACGTATGAGTTACATGAGCGCCCCTGCAGACTTGATTGGTGCGCCCCAATTTGTATTAAGAGTCTTCATGCGC
>JAODOY010074439.1:0-38728 GCA_025399855.1 Forbesichthys papilliferus
TATATATGTGTGTGTATGTGTGTGTGTGTGTGTGTGTGTGTGTGTGTGTGTGTGTGTGTGTTGTTGTTAAACCCACGCACATTTCTCCTTACTGCCATTGTTGTTGTGCAGATAGTCACAGTCTGGCCGTGTGGGGGTTAGGAAGTCATCCTCCTCCTCCCCCACTGGAAATTAAACCACAGCAAACAGTCATCCCTAATGTCGCCATGTATTCCATGCAGGCATGCTCATTAATAAATGAGTCAGCTGTAATATTTACATATTGTAGCGGAGGTGCAGGTGCAATCTATATATCAATATAAATTAATATAGAACATTATTCATTTGATTAGCATAGATATGTCATGCACTGTGTACTCCCCTGGTATTGGAAAACTGCTAGCCTTCCTCTGTAGTTCTTGCTCACAATACCACAATTGGGCTTCTAAGATGATTTAAGATGCATGAGATGGGTTCAATATAGTGGTCACGTCAACGAACTTAAAAGAAAAAAAAACTCATTACATTTACAGGGTGTTCAAGTGAGCTTGTCGAACACACAGGAACACAGCAGTGAGTAGCCGTTGCTGTTAGCAACTAAATGCTCAGTGCTAGCGATATTAATGATTGGTCTTAGAAACACCTCCGCAGCAACGCAAGTCCTGCGGGGTATGCAATAGTGTGCACCCAATGCTAATAGTTACCTCGGTCTCTGTGAAACTCGTCCTTGGAGACCGCATCTGCACAGGAGTCAAAGTATTTCTGCAGAGTGTCCACTTGTCTACACAGAATGTCCCGGAAGGTCTCCATCTCCGCCAGTTTCTCACGCAAGCTGTGGCCCTTCTGATGGGACAGTCACATTTATTTAAATAAGATACAAATCTGTGTGTGTGTGTGTGTGTGTGTGTGTGTGTGTGTGTGTAAAATGTGCGTTTGTACTCAAGGTAGAGAGCAAAGGCATCAGCTGAGCAGTCGGTGTGTGTAAGTAGCCTAGATGTTGTACCTTGAAGGAAGACGTGGATGTCGCCGACAAGGCGCTGGCTGCCGAGGTGAGGGACAACATGGAGCCATGGCGTCTTAGACTGGTCTCAGAACCGTAGCCCGACTCTGCCTGCTCCCCCCCCCCCCCACCCACACACACACACACACAATCACCACCCGAGGAAAGAAGAAGGGTGTGGCATGGTGAGACGCGAAGGCAGGGAGAGAAAGAAGGCTGGGGGCAGGTGGTGGGAAAAGCACATCAAGGAGTCTGCAATGTAATTTACTAGAGTATATCTGAACCACAGACCATCCTATATGGATGCACTGCCCAAGACCAGCAGACACACCAGAGCATACACCAGGCAGGGTGTCTGACAGCACTGATAGACAGCCAGCCAGTCTGGTACTGACTATACACACAAACACAGAGCGTATAGGCTAACTGGATAGCACACTTAGTTTTAGATGTGCAGATATGACCACTCAATGAGGAGTGGCCGTGGACTCAATTGTTCCCTTGCACAACACTCATACACTGTACACCAAGTTATTCCGGTTTGTCTCTCTTCCAACATGTCATTCACTGCATCAGAGAAACACCGTAAAAGACATGACAAAATTACTAGTTTGAATTGGAAACTCTTAGTTGCGGCAATGTTATATGGTCGCATAAGGCGACATTTCTCTGACTTAAATCAGGACCAGATTTATTTGTTTTACGCTCTCTGTATTTTGTCTAAATATGACTGCTGTATATTTATCTCATTGATACTAAAATGGTGACATCAGAGATTATGCAGCCAAAACTCCTCTTGCACCTGAAAACACTAGATCACAATAAACCCCTCCCACACCTGAGAACTCTGCGTGTGACTGTGGCACCCCAGGGCACCCGTTAATATATAGTTCTATGCAGGGCACCTCCATTTAGTTCCGCTCCCCCATAGTACGCTCCCCTGCCCTTCCTGAACCCACCCCACACCAGGAAGTCATATTGCAGTAGCAAATTGGAGTTTCTAGTTTTTGCTACACAGTGGACAAAAGGTGAATTGTCCCTTTAAGGCACTCCCCTTAAAAGTATTCAAATGGTCAGGCTAATTCCTTTGTTTTTTCTATACATTAAAGACAATAGAATGAGATATATCCTGTATGTGTATCTTCTATATCAGAGCACCAACCCACATTATATGATGTATTGAGCAGCAGTCTTACTTGTTACCCAGTTGCATCCCGTACAGTACGCGGATTGCGTCAAAAGGTATAGCAAGTCATTCTGGAGAAAGGTTTGTTGATATTTTAACTCAATCTTAAGTAAAAACAACTCTCCCTTCAATGCCATCGGGTGCTCCCTCAGAATCTCCGCCCCTCCCCCAAATTGGACATGCACTGGCTAGAATAGTGTTGTCTGGTGCGGCCCGCACTGCGGCACTTTGTTTGTGTTCCTATATACAGAGTCGGGGATGTGCAGAAGTACATTTTTTTCCCCCCCAGCAAGCACAGAACGGTAAGATAGCAGGTTACGAGGAGGTATTTGGTGAATTTGCCAAAATGGTATTAGCTTAGAATTGCATACTATACCTTTAAAGTGGCTCTATATTACTTTCTGCCACTAGAGGTCACCCTAAATCAAAATGCTCCCCAGGTACATTACACTGTAAAATGTTTTAAAAAATGTACAATGCATGTTTTAAGAAAATTACATGTATCAAAGTAGTACAGAGATTAGTCATAAAAGATCTGAAACAAAGTTCTATGAACTGACTAAACGAAGATTAACCTTTCCTAAACAGCGGCTGTGAAAACACAGCTTGCTACAGGCTGCTTAGGCCTAACCCATGTATGAAAAGACAGCCGGTTATATAGCTTAATTTAATGGTAGGAGCTAGTTTAGACAGCATCCTAGGGGAGCTCTCTGGGTTGGGTGGGTTGTTTAGGTGGGGGACGCCTGATCGACAGCCCTAAAGTGATAGTCCGATAAAAAGTATGACAATTTTAACAGTGTTAATAGCTTTTTGACTGAAAATTATGCTTTTATCATTGCACTGTGACTGAATTGTTATTATTCAAGACACATCTGTTTTGTCTTAATAGTGATAAATAGAATGATTATAAATAATAATAATAATAATAATAATATACACTTGCTTTGTGATAGTAGTGAGAGGAGTTATTGTATCACTTGTAGACATGGCAAGTAATGCCCACTCATTGTCGTGGACGCTGACAGCAAGTGCATGCAAAAATGAACTGCCTGCTGGCAAGGAGTGGCATGCAAGGAGCTAGCTACAATGCTAAAGCTAGCACTCCCCCAGTAACCGTGCCACTGGTGGAAACGGCATGCAAACGTAAGGAAGCATACAATTCCCGTTGTGTGGGATAGGAAGAGGAGCCCTTAGAGAACCCTGTCCTGCGCAGCACTCACTCCTGTCATGAAGCAGGCCAGACATACCATGTATTAACAATAATTAAATGTTCCAGCAACAACACTGGGCACAAGCTAGCAGCATGCATGCTAACACGCAAGCCCACCATTTGGCCATTCCAGCAGCCAAAGCAGAACAGGGCACCGCTGCAGTCCTGACGTATCGCCTGACCCAGCATGTCCCAGATGTTGCCACCCCCCACCCTCCCGACGCTCCCACCGTTTCAGTAAATCCTGGGTTAAAAATCCTGTATTACTCTTTCCCTGTAGCCTCTGTCTCCAAGGAACAAAGAGAAGACAGGGACTCAGCTCAGAATGGAAATAAACAGAAGGAGAATAAATAAAACTAAACAACCACTAATGAGTGGGAAGAAAAGAAAGCACTGGCAGCTCCTAATAAATCACAAGAAGACAGCAGGGAGAGAAGAGAGCCCGTGATGTTGCTTGGCACAAGCATCCTGCTCCGTCTTCAGCAAGCGCACAGACACACACACCCTAAAACATGAAAGCCTTTCTTCCGGTCGTCGGTGCAGCGGAGCAGCGTCCATTGCTAATGCAGGCGAGCAACAGAGATAGCGGGTCAGAGAGAGAGAGAGAGAGAGAGACCAGTTTGCAGCGCCTGGGTGTGTGTGAGAACTAGAACTGACGGCACACAGAGGATGAGAGTGGGAAGGAGCTACTGTTTTACTGTATCTCCATATTAACAGGTGCCAATGCTCTGATAGGCACTAATGAAGCAGCTTAGCAAGTTAACGTCGCATTTTGACTTGTCAACAGTAACAACCTGAGGTAAAAGAGACTGCCCGTGAATCTTTGCATATCGACCCCCATTACGTGAGAGAACAGAGCTGCATGTTTGTACGCTAGACTAGTCCACCAAAGTGGTTTACCCCTTGCCTAAATGACACAAAACAGTGTCAGTTATGTACTTTGTGTTGACTACAAGAGAAGAGACCATCAACAACTGGCACTTCAACAAAGTTGAGAAATGGTGCAGAATAGTAAAGACACACGTGTTTTCCACATAAAAAGGAATAACAAGACCTAGAATTATTGTGGGGTTAAAAAGCTAGACTTTGTTTAGTTAAATGCATAAATAAATATTACACGGGTACTTTAAACTGCAATTAGAAAACTCTTTCAGCCACTGGTCTCTACTGGACTCTACTTAATATAATGACTTCTGGTCAGACAGCAGGTAGCTACCCAGGGTCTGAAATTAACACCCGCCAAGCGCTAAAAGCGAGGAGATTTTCCGTTTGGCGAGTAAGTCACCACACTGGCGGGTAAATGTTTGAATTGAAATCACTCACTAGTTCTCCCTAGCACTGTCGTCTGTGTTGACTTTGACACGCACACAGTGAAGACCCGCTCATACACTATCTCTGATTGGCTTTCTGAGCCTGAGCTTTCTCGTCTTAACCAACCATCTGATCATTCCATAACAAAACAGCAAAAACATCCAATCAGATATGGCAGTATTTTTGCGATGTCTGTAGAACCAGGAGGACATATCTAATGTCTAAATAACGAGTTTGAAGTAGCAAGGAAGGCATATCTTTTTCTTTCTTTTTTTTTTTTACTTTGGCAAATATCTTAATTGCACCAACCTCCTACTTGTGAAATAGGGTTTGCATGAAAAATATGTAGTTATTAACATCGTAAATTCAGCAGTGGCAATATTTAAAAGGATTGCCAACGTTTTAAAAATAAAAACCAGAGTACGAAGCACTCTGGTTTTATACTGTGAGCATTGGAGGTTTGGAGAAAACGTAGTTGTACGAGGCCGACTACAGTGAGTAGACTATAATGGAGGTAGTAGGTAGGCCTATCATGTGGTGATGTTGAGCTGTCATGTTGTTATCCCAATTAAATACGGAAACATAATTAATACAGTGGGTATTGTATATGACACAAAAGTGAAAATGTATTATTTTGAACGGTAACAAAAATGCTTGGCGGGCAGATTTTATGATCTAGCAGCCACCTTGGCCGGTGACTCAAAAGGTTAATTTCGGACCCTGGATGTCAACATTAGAGCTGAACGAAACAGATTGCACTGTACCTTAGCTCGGAATTACAACACCAAATGCGCAATGGTCCAGCAATAACTCAAGCTATCACACGTTGCTGTTAATAGGCGATCGACCTGCGGTCATTTTGCACTTAACTAAGATTGACACCCAGGAGTGACCATCAGACAACTCTACTCCAGACCCACAAGTCTGGAGAGAGATCCCAGTGGTGAAGTTGGAGATCCCTCGATGGGCCGATTACAGGCCTACTATAGGAATGTGGCACTTTGTATGTAGTCTTGCCCAACAGTATTTCACACTCTGCTTGACTTGCTGTGCGTCCCGCAAAGCATCTCAAGCAGTACAAATATACATTTATTCCATATCTACGTCATATCTACACCTATTGTGTTGCTGAATGAACCAAGTATGTCAACATTGAACTATTTCCACAAACACACGGGCTGTGTCTAACCTGAGCATAAAGGACGTCTCAGAGCTGTGTAAACACAGTAAATTGGCGAGACAGACTAACATAAGGCTTTAAGCACACAGCTCCGTAATTCTGGGACACACTTCTATGGACAACCCTGAAGAGGGTGCAGCTCGTGGTCATCGGGTGACAACTGGCTTAGATGCACACTCCCCGCTTTCTACATTCCCAGGGTGGGGGAGTGGGACCCCGCCACATTCCCAGCACCCTGTCCACCGCCGCCCAGCTCACTGGGACACAGCAGACAGCCCACGTTCCTCTCAAAGAGAAACGCCAGGTAAAGGAGGAGGAACACAACAAAATGTAACACTTGTTGGGCTCACGTGACGCACAATGTTTTATGTTTGGCGTGACTTTGAAGCATGGTCATACAGCTTGCTCGGCTATTCTTAAGAAATGAAGAGAGACAACACACAGGTGTGGACAATCCTCTGGTACTCACCTTGTGGAGCTCAATAGACTCAATCCACAAAAGTCTGTGCTCGGGGTCTTCAGCTCTGAGGTACCAAACGCTGTCGTTGACACTGATGTCAAAGCGACATTCATCAAACTCATGAGGCTGCAGAGAAGAGAAGAGAAAATAAACTTAAACTAAATAGACACAAAATTAAACGGTATGCTTGAAGTACAATATATAATGGTAGAAAACTATTTGCTGAGATATCCATTCAAATGTGAAAATGAAAAAAGGTGCCATCTCTTAATGGTGTGGATAAAACTAGCAATGTCACATTCTTGACACACATGGATTCCATCAGTCTCTAAAAAGCCCCTGCAAACACAATCTAATAATTAGGAACTGATGTCTATAGGCCTCTGTGCACATCCCTTATCTTCTCTTGAAGAAAGAACTAATGTTTTTCCAGTTGTGAAATGGGGATGCTTTTCTCAGAAGGACAAAGTCTATCCAAAATGACAGTTGGAAATTGGAATGACATGGGGCCTTCAGGGCCGGGCACATTCCTCAAGCATGCCTAGGCCCGGGTCTTGATAACCTTTAGCACTACTTTTAGGCCCAGACTTCTCTCCTGCTATATAGTTCTGTTTGGAAACCTACTTCCTTCTCCCACTACTGACGAGAACATGAGCACGTGCACCAGGAATTCTGCAGCATCCTCTGAGATTGGAATTTGACCACCGAGCTGAGAAAAGTTAAACCCTACCTACTAATAACAGAGTAGTTCACTTCTCTCAACATCCTTCCTCTCCAGCACTATCACGAGTACATCTGCTGTCAGCTGACATAAGCTGCCTGCGTTTAATTAGATTTAGGCCTAACAAATGACACTCACGCGCTCCTCTTCGCTGCCACCACTGACAACACACACAGTCAGAAAGGGAATGGAGTGCAACACTCTAAATACACACACTAACTATAGTATTTCAATCCATAAATTACATTAACATCTGCAAAGTTGATGAGACAAGGGCTTTTCTACAACCCATAACATATATACAAAAGATTTGTATATTTTTACTTTCCAACTTTAAATCAATTTCAATGGGCAAGGACATGCACAGCTAAGCTCAAATTCAACCCACTATTAGTTGGGAAGCTCCACTATCTCAGAGAAACCAAGTCTATTGAACTACTGCGGTAAGGCAGCGTCTGCTCCGGCCCATAAAGCTGCACTTTACAGTCCAGTTTGTAATTCTCTAGTCTGCCTGAAGTGCTATATATTAGATTTTTCAGGCAGAACTACCGCTACAGTATGCCAGTTCAATTCCACTTAATAAAATAGACAGAATCTGCCATGCAGAAACATCTGCAATGTTACAAAAAAACATAGACCCAGTTCAGAATGATTTTGTCTTATATTTGACAATTTTGTGTGTGAGTGTGTGTGCGCTTATTTGTATGCCTCCAAAGTGGACTGGTTCTCTTAAGAAATAAAGCAGAATTCTTAGTTAATTTAAAAAAGAAACTCCACCTGAAGAGTACTATATTGGGCTGGTAGTTTAATTATACAAATAAAAACAATAATACATAATAAATAAAATACTAATATGACTACGAAGGACAACAGCACAGGAGAACTAAATTCAAAGCTTGTACTTGTACTGTCCCAATGTAGGAATATTCAACAGTTAGATTCACAACATTGGTATCTACAGTGGGAGAGTGTGTGCATGTAGTCAAGGAGCAAGGAGAGAAGTATAGGCCTGTTTCTGCATTCCAGTGCTTATAGTCAGAAAAGCACTGGTTTTGGAATATCTGAGAGGAAGGCAAAGGCACATCCACACTGTGGCTCATCCTACTCTTACTAAAAGGGATTACCATCAAATTAGTTCAACTGTTTTACTGGGTATAGTGCAAACTTGCCTATGCACTGGAGTTTCATTATGTTTGCACAAACACGGGAACTTGTGTAATACACACAAAGTTGCAAAAAAATAACCATATTTTGTGTTGTGGTCTTAATCCAGCTATTAACCATTTATTCATATTACAGAAATAACAGTAAAACCATTTGTTTTGGCCTCTGTACCGATGGCAAGTATGTTCAGAGATAATAGTGAATGTTTAACCAGGGTGCAGGCTTTCATGTTTTAAGGCCAGCAGAAGGCCAGCATACGGTGTCCAAACATAAGTGTAAAACAAAAGTTAACACTATGTGGTCAAAGATCAAAACAAAACACTTAACACGTGAAATAAAATAACCAAGAGGATTCAGAATGTGTTTGTGTGAGTGACCCTACTTTGTCAAACTGAACTGCTGTATATCTTAACTGTGATCTAGACAACAGCATCATAACGGTTAATGTTTACCTTTCTGACTGAGTAACACAGCTTGAGGGCTATCAGGCTTTTCCTTCATGAAAATAACAAGCTAAGACGAGATGAAAACCCCTTTTGTGACAGTGGATGCTTTTAAGATCTCAAAGCACTGATGCAGATACGCAAAGCTTTCATGGTGGCCCCTCTTTCATTTTTCCATGCTTACTGAAACAAAAAGCCTGGGCATTACAGCAAGTGCGGTCCTTCAACGGGATATACTTACTGTGATGACAGCCTTGCTGAGGCAAAGAGAGCCCCTGCAACCATACTCTCGCTCATCTTCTGACTTGTAATAGCTCAGAGTGTTGTTCTTCAACACCACCCATCGATCTTGCCATCCGTGGATGTAGTTGGTCCACTGTATACAAAACGTAGAGGTACAGAATTAAACAACTTTCTACATAATGTATTAGTCTGAAAGAGTCCACGCACTACACTGACGTGGGTAACCCGCACAAGGCGCACAATGTTGACATGAAAACTTGATTTGACTGTGTATTGTGTTCATCATTACAGTACATGTACGGTATTTATTATTTTCCCCACGTACCTTACTAAGGACGCCCCCGAGCTCGACAGGTTGCACGGATTCCGGATCCACATCCTCATCTGATCCTGATGATGAACTCTTTTCTGACATCTAAATGATAAATGTATTTAAATCAAACTTGAATGGGTCTTGGACGGGTACAAAATACCGCGAATTGGTCAAAATGTATGACGACTTGCCTTAATTTGGCTTTCGAATTTAACAGTCCCGCTATATCCCGTCAATCGTCAATTGTTTTTGTCGATTAACAACCGTCTAGATGGCTCGTCTGTAGATTTCAGGATGAGAGTAAACTTCTCTGTGGGCTTTGTTTTGAAACTGCTGGTGGATGCTAACGCTGCTAGCTAACGTTAGCTGTCCAACGACGCAGCTAGTCAACTTGCGATTGCAACATCGTTAACGCTAGCTATGTTAGCTGCAGCCTATGCCGTACAACACTAATGCCGATTAGTGACCAGGAAGGCATTCGTGTAAACAGTGTATCCTCCCTCCACAAGCCATTACAAAAACGACATTGATGTTCTAGTCCTGCAGTTGAAGTAGTTCAAGCTGCGTCTGCGAATGATCACATGAACTAGCCTTATCCTGCCTTCATTCCGCTTCATTAGGGTCAGGGGAGGAGCCACGGCCACACACGACAGGTATTTGCCCAATAATACTATATTGTGTAATATCTGGACCAGTAGTGAGTGCAAATCATTGTGCAAATGTATGCAAATGTGATGATGATTACAGAATACATTTCTATAAATTACGGATGTCAAAATAAATCCATAATAATAGTTATATATATTATTCTGTACATGATCTGCTTTCTTTCGGTCTGTTTCTTCTTGCTGGTAAATTTGTTGTGTTTGTTGTGTTTTGCCAACTATTTTGCCTGCATCCTCAATCTTCATGCAAATCAATCTCACAACGATTACCATTAATAACCATAGAGAGGCGCTGTAGGTCAATCCAGCAAGTTGGGTTTGTTTTCCCCACAAGGCACGCCTCCTCTGGCAATGACGAATTTACGCGGAAGCGAAATTCATAAAATTATCTGATGTGCCCGTCACCAGCCTACGAAAAGAAACAACTTTTATCTCGTGTTTTTTCTATTTTTTTCCCTTGCATATTTCATATAAGATGTATGTTGCTGGATAAGTACATCTAAATAACGTAATGTCATCAAATAGCCTAGTTATTATATTCCCATAACGTTTAATGTAGGCCTACCGGTACATATTTGAAGTTCACGGCGATAATTGTGTTTAGATCGTTTTCACTATCCATAAAGAATGGAAAATAGGACTGCATCTGGTAATGAGGGAGGAATCCTCTCTAGAATGGCTATTAATGACAACAAGGCAGGCATGGAGGGTCTTGACAGGGACAAAATCAACAAGATCATCATAGAGTCATCAAAGGTATACACAGATTCACAACTCATACAGATGTTTATATCCTTATTTATACCTTGTTAATAATCAATCTTAAAACATGAGGATGACATGAAACAGTCCTAAATAACCAACAAGAATCTATCACAGTTAATCTCATGTTCTGCATCTGCAGGGTTCACGGTTCTATGAGAACGAGCTGAAGAAAGAGCAGCAGGTGAATCAACGTATTGAGAAACTGTTGTTGCAGAGGTCGCACATCACTGAGCAACAGTTAAAGAAAGCACAAAGCCAGGTGAAGTACATCAGTTTGGACGAGTCACGTAAAGTTTGTTTTGCTATTGGGGTTTAATACTAGCACATACAGTACACACACACACACAGTGCTGATATAATACTGTTGAGGGATGTTGATGACTTTGATCTCCATGTATCTCAGTACAGGTGGAGAAGCTGGCTTCTGAGCTGGAGAGACATCGTGATCTAAGCCGTGTAATTGTACACGTGGACATGGACGCCTTCTATGCTGCTGTGGAGATAAGAGATTGCCCTGATCTTAAGGACACACCAATGGCTGTAGGATCCATGAGTATGCTTGTGAGTTGAATAATTCAAAATAAATATCCATATCAGTGGGACTAGGTCTCTTTCCAATGCCTTTTTGAGTTAATGAGATTTGTCCGTCTTTTTCAGTCAACATCTAACTACCACGCAAGGAAGTTTGGGGTTCGAGCTGGCATGCCAGGCTTTATTGCAAAGAAACTCTGCCCCAGCCTGGTCATTGTTCCAACTAACTTTGACAAATACAGAGCACTGAGTTCTGAGGTAAGGTTGTCCTTGAGAACACGAATGCTCCTACCTAATCTACTACTAGTCTTGTGCTACTACAATTACTGCACTAATAATACTATTAATAATATTAAACTATGAATACTATTAATGTGATTAAAGGGTTGAAAGTACTATATACATAGTTTATTAAAGTACTATAACTACAACTATTACTACAATAATAGTAATATCAACAATAATAACTGATTAAAAAGGAAATACAAGGTTTATTTGCTAAATGCACACAAACAATAAAGCATATGTTTTTCCCCCAGCAAATATGTTTACAGTTTCAGTCAGTTAAATGTACATATTATTAGGGATTAAATACAATCAGTCAGTATTTGTGTATTTTCTTCCACAAACAAATGGCTCTTGTGTGATATCATAGATCCGGGACATCTTTGCAGATTACGACCCTAATTTTCAGCCACTGAGCTTGGATGAGGCATATCTGGATTTCACAGACCACCTGGAACAAAGGAGAAGCTGGCCAGAGACCTTACGCACACATCGCCTTTGTACCAGTACTGTTGAAACAGGTTGTTTACATCACTTGTATCACTTTACCTTTCTGTTCAAGCATATTAGATTAGGCAAAAAATAAGCGTGTCTAACGTCTCTCTCTCTAACCTCTCTCTCCCTCTTTCAACCCTATATGTTTTACAGTTGAAGCAGAAAGTACCCTTTCCCAGGAGACTGTGGCAGAGACAGAAGGCCTCTCTCCTGTGCTGTTTGACGATAGCCCCAGCACCTCTCCCTGCCTGCTGGGCTCTGGGGGGGCAGGTGATACTGGCGGGGCGGTTGAGGTGTTTGGAACGTCCATAGAGGAGGCTGTGAGAGAGATGCGCTTCCGCATTGAGCAGAAGACCATGTTGACTGCCAGCGCAGGTGACCGCCACCATGCTTGAAGACATTATTTCCCCCACAGTCTATAGCTGCGTTTCCTCCTGTCTGAAACAACAGACCATATATTCTTCTTTTGAGAGGATAAACAGCGTATTTGGTCATTATAATGTTCAGCTCCATTCTCAAAATCAGTGCTGGCCTGTGTATTTACTATACGGCTTTGACTGCTCATGTGTGCCGTTGGTTAACTAATGTTCCCTGTTTTAGGCATTGCTCCAAACATGATGCTTGCCAAGGTGTGCAGTGACAAGAACAAGCCCAACGGCCAGTACATACTTCCCTCCAACAGAGAGGCAGTGATGGACTTCATCCAGAACCTACCCGTTCGCAAAGTACAGTACATTACACATTACTTAACAAAGCCCTCAGATATTGTCAGTGAATAATTCTAGGATGCTATCTGGTGTTTTTACCATGAGGACTACCTGAAAATATAGAGTGAAATATTTGTTCATATTCTTTCAGGTGTTTGGCATAGGCAAAGTGAGTGAGAAGATGCTAGGTGCTCTGGGCATCAGTATCTGTTCTCACCTCACCCAGCAGATGGCGCTGCTGTCCTTGTTGTTCTCTGAGACATCCTGGCATCACTTCATGCAGATTTCCCTGGGGCTAGGCTCCACACACATTGAAAGGTGTGCAGCTGGACACGTGTAAATAAAAGCCAAGTTGCCCAACTTAGCACATATTTGTTATATGGTGTGATATTTACTGTACGGATTAGTCATGTATATGCATGTTTTCTTTTTAGGGATGGGGAAAGAAAAAGCATGAGCACAGAAAGGTATCTTTACAAATGCTGAAATAGGAAGCTGGAATATTTCCCAACCATCTTTTGCTTTTTTCATTTCATGTTTGAATTACCATCCTCCCCGTTCCATCTTTGTACAGGACATTCAGGGAGATGAGCACACCTGAGGAGCAGCTGTCTTTATGCAGGGAGCTGTGTGAAGACCTAGCCAAGGACTTGAAAAGGGAAGGGTTGAAGGTAGAGTTCAGCTACTCTTTCATACACATGAGAGGATATATTTCCTACCACTGCAGCGTGTCACATTTGTATCTCACAGGCTTAGTGTCTGTGTGAGCAGCCTTTGCCTGGCTGCTTTGTGTAATGAGGTGCTTTCCGCTACGCTTTTTTGGCAGAGGGGAAAAAGGAGAGGGAGAATACATAAAGGCTATTTTTGTGGAGAAAGCGACATTACAGATGATGGATAGTATTAGAGGGTTGCCTCCGGTTGGTAAAATCCACACACGCTATTCCTGGCCCTCTAAGAATGGTTGTGACTCCCGACCGCATCTCATGCAATTACCCCAAGCTGTTCACTCCACTCCTCAATCGATAGAGGGAGAACTGGATGGCTTGGCAGAGCTATCACCCCCCTGCCTGGGTCCCGATGTGGCCCTGATAGCTAAAGGAAATGGAGGGCCATTAAGGAGACTGCAGGGGACTTCTGTCAGCCTTGGAAATGTCTCTCTGGGAGATGATCACATTACTAGGCAAACACATCGTGGCCCATCAGTTAACTGATGCATTCTGACAAATCAATCACAGAAACAGATACAGTATATTCTACTTCTGTGCTATACAGCTCGGGAAGAAATGAAGAGACCATGCAGACATTTCTCTGGTTTTACTATTTATTCATTTGTATTTTTTATTTACTTGTAATATGTATATATTTGTTTGGCATTTACAGTATATTTATGCTATTATATTATTTTGTGCAGTGGTCTCTTGTCCAGAGCTGTATACTGTATGTAGTATATGTATTGTCTATAATGAAAACGCTCTTAAGTAGTGGTATTGGCTTCTTCTGCATGTTGTTTCCATCTATCCCTTGAAATATTTAAAATAATGACGTTACTAATGAACTTGTATTATGTGTTATGTATCCTCAACATTCTCAAGGGTAAAACCGTAACACTGAAGCTGAAGAATGTCAACTTTGAGGTGAAAACGAGGGCATGGACACTACCATGTGTTGTTGCTACGTCAGAGGAGATTTTTGCTGTCGCCCAGGACCTACTGAAAACAGAAATAGAAAATGTCAGCCCCCAGCCTCTCAGACTGAGGCTCATGGGTAATTTTACTTTGATAATGTAATACACTAATATATTAAATTGTTATATCTTAACCAATGAATATATTAATATTCATCATGTTATTACATGATGTGTGTGTGTGTGTGTGTGTGTGTGTGTGTGTTGTAGGTGTTCGGCTCTCCACCTTCAACAGTGCGGATGACAAGCAGCCCCTGCAGAAAAGCATAGTAAGCTTCCTCCAGCAAGGTAGGTCAGACTGCCTTGGACCTCCCCAGAGAGAGCAGCTCTCAGGTGGGTCTGTTCAGAGCCACCCTACTGTCCACATGCAGCCCTCCCAGAAGGGCCCGAAGGCCATCCCGTGGCTGGCAGGCCAGAGGGTGTCCGAGGGGCAAGGGGATGATGGTGAGCAGCAGCACAAGTCATTCTTCCAGAGAGCCCAGGCCCAGAGGCTTCGACTCCAGGCCGAGAGTTCTGAGGAAGAGGCTAAGTCGGCCACCTCTGTTTCACCTCCGGCTATGGCCCTCGTACAGGAGAGCGGCAGCACTACAACCCAGGCCCACAGGTCTGAGTGCACCACTTCAGCCTTCCCATCGGAGGCCCGCGGTGCCTCCGTGTCCGGTTTGGGCGCTACACACCTCGAGATCCTCACCTGCCCGGTGTGCTTCAGGGACATGGAGTGTCCCGACCTGGGGGTCTTCAACAGACACATTGACCGGTGTCTTAGCGGCGTATCTACTGGGGCGAACCAACACACAGACGCAGACGTTGACCTGGAGAAGGGCGACAAAGGATGGGAGGTCGAGCAGAGGAAAGACATTGCTGACAAGGCGTCAAATCAGTCGGACCAGCTGCTGGATCCAAACAGGAAAGATCCTTTGCTAGGGCATGACAGCCAAAGGGACGTAGATATGAAGTCTTATCTACGGGTCTCAGTGGTGCACAACAGCAAACCATGTTCACAGTGGCCAGAGTCTCAGCACAAAGGTCCCAGCCTCACTTGCCCAGTGTGTCAGGTGGCCCAAGACACGGACGACCTCACCGCCTTTAACCGCCACGTCGACCTCTGTCTGAACGAGGAGGTGCTGCACGAACTAGGAGGACACAAAACAACCACCAACAGACACGCAGTTTCCGTTGCTAACAGTAAAGTTAACGGTAAGTGTAACTAGAATTATGAAACATTGTTTTCCAGAAACCTCTGGTAGGCTGAGATGAGTCACTCTTTTAGTATTATTTTGACATATGTGCAAGCTTTATTGTATACCTTGAGTTAATGTAAAGCCTCCATTAACACATTGGATTTAGTAATTCACTATACCACTTTATTGAAGTCCTTGGAGTGAATAAACATGTGTAGATGGCCTGTGACCTTATTGACTGGCACTGGCATTGTGTGCTATGTGTGCGTATTGATTCGCGCAGTGAATGGACATCTTATTTCACCCGGTGGGGCCTTCCTTGCCCTTCTTTTGGAAATGGCTAAATCACTTTTTCACCTATTTACTCGCCACAATGGAATCTCTGTCCTGCCCCGTTTCCTCGTTAGCACGACTGCTTCAGATAGTTCACGCTTTATATCTCACAAGAATAGGGGGTTCAATCCCTCCTCCCAGACAGTTGTTTTTGTTGAGAAGATAAGGAAACAGTTTCTCTCTACGTCTGTTTACAGAGAGGGACAAACCTTTGCCAAGTCATGCATGCAAAGGCAAAAGCAGGAGGTGAGATTGCGCCATTACATATTCCTGCTTAATAAAATGTCAGTGTCAAGAATGTCTGTATTATCCCTCTAAATGTGCGTAATAAAAATACTTCCTTGAATTGAATATTGTAGCTGTGAATCTAACTTTAAAACTTAATTTAATTTAAAGTTCAGTTTTAGACTGCTGTGTAAATGCCTGTTTGCATTAGTAGTCAGCATTTACCATATTTTTGGACATAACACATATTTCTATGTTATGGTGGAGGCAATTGTTAGTGTGAGCCCTAATGCATGTCACTTGTTTGTGTTCCAGGCGTGGCTCGCCGTCTTCTCCTCCTTCTAAGAAGACCAAAGGCCTGGGACCACAGAGCACCATTGACCAGTTCTTCAGGTGACAGACAGCCCTTTCACCAGATCATGCACACAGAATGATGAATGCGTGTCTGTCCCATCTGGATTAGATGGCTTTAGCAGTGCTCTGACCACCTGGGTGAAAGCCTTTTCAACACGTCCAAACCTGGCTAGAATGTAACTGATTCTTGATTTAAAAGAAGGATGTTTTGGATTTGTTTCTGTCTTAGGTATTATTGCTGCTAATTTCTATATCAAATATTGTGCAAAGCTTTCTATGAATACTGAAATGTGCTTTTAGAATAAACAATTGAAGGTATAGCTTTATGCAATATACAATAAGGGGGAAGCCAATGAAGAGTATAGCGATAGTGTTCTTACAATATTTGTGTGACATTGAACTTCACCTACAACGGACATGTGCAGCATGCAGTTTTATACACGCAGATAAATCAGCATTACCAGCGAAACACAAGTCTGTAACGCTGCAGAGTGCCGACAGATCTACTTTACTAGAGATGTAAGGATTGTTACCAGCCAGCAGGAATAAAAGCATGTGTGACTGGTGGCTGTAGCCAGATGACTTGACTCATTCAGGTCAGTGGGCGTGCTCAGCACAACACGGTTACCCCCCCCCCCCAGCCAAACTGCCTGCTGGCCAGTTGGACCGTTGTGCACTGCCATGTTGTTTATGGGCTTATGAATGTTGATGGCTTCTTAAAAGATGTAGACATTTTTAATTGTTTAGTTTGTTGAGCATATAGGAGAATATGTCTTATTATTAAACTTGAGTTTTATGTCCAGTGTCTTAAAAATACTATAAACTGTTATTGTTTTTAAATATTGAAGACAAATAATTATATTACGGTAATCTATTTTACTTGGAATACCTGTGTACCTTCTTTTAATATTATTCTGTAAAGTATTATATCATTCCATGTTAAATATTTAAGATAAAATTATTATCATTATTTAAATGGTTTTATAAATAAATGATCATGAGAACATTATTTTAAGAGCAGTAAATTATTTGAAATGACAACCAATGCACATAAATGGACCTGTTTAGGTAGTTGGCTTTTAGCTTGATATAGCTAAAATAGTATAGTTCATGAAATGAAAGTCTTTGCCCAGCCTGCTTGGTTAAATAACGGTTTAAAGTCTGGACCGCAACATCACATGTCAGTGATCAGAGCAGGATTTTCTTTTTAAGTGTACTAACTCAGTGTGAGTTACACTTTGCATCCGTAAGATGAAGGGTGTGGGCTGGAAAAGTAAACAAGGGTCAGCCCTCCAGGCTTCTAAAGAAGTACCTGTTACAGTACGTCATTTAAAGGCTTTGTAGTTCACTGCATCGTAGACATGTACTGGGTGTAGGTCTGTTCCTTGTTTTGAAACAGGATTTCAAGAACTATTTATTGAACTGTGATTAAGTATTTAATGTTGACATTTAGCATTTAGTGCTGCTGAAACACAAAGACAATTCCATTCTGTGGATTTCAAGTCATCTGCAGTTTTTCCAATGGACAGAAGAATGTTGGCACTGATGGACAGAATAAAGAAGCATTCTCCGCAAAGGGAGAATCTGAACCCAGCAACATGGGTGAGACCTGAAACAGTGAAAGGGTTCACTGACTTCTTACTGCAAAAACACTCAGACAATGATACCGACAACAGCTTTGACAATAAAGAAATGTGTAAGTACATAAAGCGTTAGGAAAAACTTTTGTATTTGAGTGTAAGGGGTGAGAAAGAAAAACATACTTCACTGAATTATTTAGGATCATTTTATGTAAATTAATAAAAAGTAGGCTAATTGTTGTCAAACAGGCCTTAAGTGCCTTTGGGAACCGCAGTTGTGGCAAGACTGGTATTTCATTTTAGCATATGAATAATATTCTCAAAAGCTTAGATGTGTAGGTATTTTGGAGTTAAATATTATTTAAACACTTTATTAGTCTGTTTAATTTAAATGTATACATGTAATCATGCACAGTCATAGCAGTTGCGCAAAAGCTGCAGTATGTGTTTGCATAAGGGGGATGTTTTATTTCCCAGTCCATATGCATTGTTTCAGCTGAATACAGTATAGGGCTACAGTGTCTTTGTCCAGAGAGACATTTGTAAAAATGGCTCATGTGCTGTATGGTGTGATTAAGTATTCATAGAGCCACCTTGTGTGCTGTGTTGTACAGTGCTTGACACAGAGAAGAAGTTCATTGAAGCAGCTATGAGGAACGATATTGAGGCCATGAAGGTCCTTGGGAAGGGGGTGAATGCCAGCGCAAGGAACGTGGTGGGTCTGGACACTGTCAATCATGGCAAGATTTTGTGGAGTTTATAGCGAAACTGTAAAAGTGGCTTAATCTGCTGAATGTAACTTTTTACAACAGCATAACAGAACTGCACTTCACTATGCTGTGGCGGGGAAACATGTAGATGCAGTGGAATTTCTTCTAAGGCGTAGAGTTAAGGTGGATCAAAAAGACAAGGTAAGAGGGTCCTGTAAATATTACCTTAGCTCATACTATGTTAAGGAGCACATTAACACCAACAACAGCCGTATGTTTGGTTTCTGACAGCATGGGGTAACACCCATGCACTTAGCTGCCTGGTTTGGCAGCTTGGAAATAATGCAACTGTTGGTGAAAGCTGGAGCTGAACAGAAGACCGAGAACAATGTAATGACTTTATGATACACATGAACTCACATTCTAGTACTTATACTGTGTAACAGTGATGTTTTATAGTAAATTAATGCATCATTCCTTGATACACACGTAACAATACTGTTTACATCTCACTGAGTCAAACTGAAACTTTAACATGAATATTTTCTCTTAGGAAGGATTCAACATCTTGCACTGTGCCGCTATCAACAACCACACGGACATTATAACGTACATTGTGGATGACCTGCACATGAAGGAGCTAAACATACAAGACAATGTATTCTCAAGCTGTTTTACATATTACTGCTGCTAAGGCCCTGTAAACATAACACTGTACATCTAGATAAAGATGTGTAATAATCTCACCAGGCACTGAAGATCCCATATATAAAGGGTTGTTATTGTATTTCCCTGAACTTTGTGCTGTGTGGCCATGCTTCAGTCAGGACAGAAGGCGTTTGCACTGGCTGCTGAGCATGGCTGTGTAGCAATGCTAGACCTGCTGATGGGACCCTCCTACAAAATGGCCAACATGAAGCCTAACAAGGTGTGTGCCAAACATGTCATGCATATGTTCATGTGTCTGTTGTAGTGTACACGTGGGTGGATGTGAGTGATCAGTAAACATGGTTTAACCACAGACGAACATTTGGAAAATGTTAAAGTATCCATTTTTATGTTTGCCCCGTGAACAATTAAAACTTTTTGTTTTTGTTTGTAGTCAGAAGATAGAATGCTTACCTTTATCCTTTTTTTTGTATAGAGTCGTTAGAGACCACTTGACTTATTCACTGACTACAGTGTTGAATACATTCCATATAAATAGAGTCCAGGGACAATTAAAAACACCAATGTTCTCCCTTTCACTAAAAACATAAATATATATATATATATTTTTAATCCCAGCGTTTTAATTGTTTGAGGCTGACTCTATTTGACATTTTTCCAAATGTTTGTTTGTGCTTAGAAAGTTGAACTGATAAGCATTACCGTACATGGAACGTGATTGACTGAACACACTGCTGGATGTTTCCCCGCCCCAGAATGGAGACACACCCCTGCACTTAGCTGCCAAGAATGGCCACTTGGATGCTGTGGACCTGCTGCTGTTGAACTTTGATACCCGGGATGAAGTCAATATGGTCTGTCACTGGCCTGTATGCTCCGCCACAGTGGATAGCGGCTTCTAAATCTGCAATTAAGATGTGTGCAACAATGGCTAACCCTATGTTTTACTCCTGCTGAATTATATTAGATATAGGCTACACTTCCATGGTAACAGTGCTCAGGTTCTGCTCTGTTACAGGCCGGAGAGACTGCATTGTACCAGGCCGCACTAAACGCACACGAAGAGGTGGTTCTGTCCCTGCTGGCAGACGGCTGTAACCCAAACATCCTCACGGTAATGCTGTTACTCCGACTGACTCCATGTTTGAATGACTGCACTCGCTGCCATGTTGAAAGTGACCATGTCCTTTCGACAGTATGACACCATGTGATCACGTTATTAAAGGGCAAGCCTCTGCCCGCAGGCCAAATGCAGCATACTCCATCCGGTTACAGCAAGAGGAGACACATCGCTGTTGAAAGTCCTTATTGACCACCAGGCCCAGATGGACTTTCAGGACGAGGTGAGCAGAGCGTTCCATTGCAATCGTATAGGTCACCAATAATATGATATAATTTATCGGTGGCTCTCAAGTGATGTCATTTGAACCATACAATGCCCAAAGACACTACTTATTTATCATAACGGTGTCATAATTGAAAATGTGGCGATACAGGCATCAAACGTACTTAAACGTCATTGTTGCTCTCAGCACCTGGAGACGGCTCTCCACGTGGGAGTGAAGAAGTGTCACATCCCTGTTATCCATACTCTCCTGGAGGCTGGCTGCAATGTCAATGTCACCAATAAGGTGTGTCCTGCAGAACAACACACTCCTCTAAGCTCACTTTGTCTCTCTCCTTCGAAAACAAGTCGGTCTGACAAATGGTAATTGTAGACAGGCTTGCTGGGCTAGCAAGCTGCATACCAATGTGCCTAACACAGTACAATAATGTCCATATGTTGACCATGTGCTGCTGCTAGAGAGGCCAGACCGCTATGCACCTCGCAGCAGAGCTGGCCAGGGTGGATGTAGTGGAAATGCTCCTCAAAGCTGGACAGGACCTGACTCTCCGGGACCAGGTGGGACACTTCATTTCAATCTGTCGGCCGCATTGCTTTTAACTAGTGACTTTGATATCGGTTGTATTTACATTGTGGTTGGGTTGTAGCCAGGCTACATGGTGTTGTCAGTCACAAAGCAACCGCTTCTTATAATAGCTTGACATTGAGAGAAGAGTGCAGCCACTCCCGTGACTCTTTGTAAACACATGCAACTACATTCAGTCTATTCACAGAAAAACATGGACTAAAACAGTACATTTCAAGGTGGGGCAGAGATGATGCAAATTAAAAAAATATGTAACATTAAATTGTTAATGGCATGCATTTTTTATGATGTTTGGTGGTTGCTTATTCTGTGTAATGCAAGTGTGTTATTGGACATGTGGGACCTATCTTCCAAGCAGCAAGGTAAAACAGCTCTGGGTGTAGCAGCCAGAGCTGATGAGGTCATCATTGTGGACATGATTATCAAAGCAGAAAGATTCTACGCATGGAAACAGGTGAGTTTGATACTGTGCAACTGTTCTGTGGCTCGCATCTGTGCCCTATAGTGTATGCATAGCCATGGAGCAGAAATGAATAATTACATGAATTAGAGCTGATTCATTTCCTATTCTCGCTGAAACGAATATAGCAGGCCGCAATGTGGTGGGGGAAAAAAAAGAGAGATTCACAAACTAGAAATACTTCATAGCCAATTCTGGTATCAATTTGATTAAGTGTGTGTTCATTCACCCCTCCTCCATCCCTTCCTGACACTCAAAACTACTTGGCAGATGATATTTGTGTGTGCGCGCGTGCATGCGTGAGTATAAAGAGAAAGTAAGCCTCTCTCTGCTCAGCTTTCACCATGCATCTGTACTCTGTATGACTTGTGGCCTTTTTCAAGATGCTGACATAATGTGATTGCCCTTTCAGGCCAACACAGAGCTTAATGAAAGTCTTCGCAGCCAGTCTCCGCTGACGTTTAAGTTAGACCACCGCTCCGAGACCAAACAGTTCCGTTCTATGGCCTGGCGCCTGGCGTACCAGCTTCTGAAGCGGAGAGACTGGAAACGACTGGCAATGTATTGGGGCTTCACACCAGAGCAAGTGGTAGCAATTGAAGAGCAGTGGACAGGTGATCTGATTTGATAGATGCAGAATGTCCTACCATACACAAAGGTTGAGGATGTCTCCTTCCTTGTTGATGAACATGTGTAACCTCCCTCCGCTGCATATTGCAGACTATTTGAATCGATCTTGAGGATATCGCATTTCTCCAAAAAGAATCAGCTATACAGACTGCCTGGTAATGAAATAGTTTACCCCTCCATGCTTCGCCGTTTAGCATTTAGTAAACGCCTGAAACTGTTTGACGGACGTAGCAACTGTAACTAAAGGTGGGCGGGGTTTTGCGAAAGGTCATTTGAATGAGTCTACATTTATGTAATACTGAATGTATTTAATAGTTATTCTGGGTATTTGTTGTCGTTTCTTTTCCCTCAAAACTAATTTGTAACTTAAGCTATATTAGTCAGTATTTTGAATGACTGATCCGTGTGTATTGTACTGGAAGGCAAGCACAGCTACCGGGAGCATGGGAACAGGATGCTACTGATTTGGTTCCATGGCATGGAGGTGGCTCAGAACAGCCCTGCTAAAGACCTGTACCAGGCACTCATCTTCACTGGCAATAGGAAAGCTGCAGGTACCATTTCCCATCTACAACTTCTTCTTTACATTACCTTGTTTGTGGCTTGCCAAAATACAAACCTGGTCTCATTGGGAAATAATGCATATTCAAATGCACCACTTCTGGTGTACGTCTGGGGCAGATACTAGAAGCCATCTTTTCACTTAGTGCGCTGCTCTCATCTTAGTTAAAGAATAATAGTAATTTGGCAGATTGCGGTTTGGATTTATGTGCTGGCAGATTATGGCATGTAGTTTGAGTTGATTGCTGATTTATGTCTTGCAGATACAATTCGGATGGAGTTGGAGGGTGGGGTCAAAAAGAGCTGCAGCATCGCATGAGAACGTACACTAATGTATGGAAAAAAACACATGTGTAGTTGTATTAATAACCTTTATTAAAATGTCTCAACTTTAACATGGCTTAGGATCATGGGTCCTATACAAACAGCAGGACGGTCCTGTCTAAAAAGAAAACATCAAGTATATTTCACATACATCTGTCTTGGGATTTCATAATTTAAAAAGACAAATTTACAAACGCTACAGTCATTCAAAGAGGTAAAAAAAGATATACTAAAATGCACAGTGCAAGGACTTATATTTCAGAATGTCAGTTAAACAACACATTGTCAAAAACTTGGAAGTGGAAGGTTTTGACGATGTATTGTGGTTTGTTGCATAATACAATAAAAGTTTAAATATACAGTACGGTAGCATCAGTCCACTACCTTGATGGAATGTATGTGGCACGCATTGTGTGTTTTTGATGAGCGCTTGCCTCCAGATGGGCCATGACTCTGCTGAGCAGAGTGAGGAAACTTGGAAGCCATGGCCTGCCCAATGGTGAGCTACAGGAATGATGCAGTACGTTAAAATAGTACAACCGCTTAAAGCTGCATAGAATAACCTTGGCAGCACCATCTGGTCATGAGACGCAACTGCACCCACCCTCACTTTTCTTTCAACTGAAGTTGCAGAAATTGTTTAAGGCGGTGGTGTTGTCCCTTTGCAGCAAGGCACAGAGCTGTGTCTGCTGTCCTAGCTACTCTGACATGACTCAATGAAGAAGCGGAGTGATGGACACTCATCAGTTCAACCATTGTACTGACCAGTGCACGCATTCTCATCACACCCAGGGAAGTTTTAACGTCAAGCTGTTGATTTCACCGGCGCTTTATAGGACCATTTCCAACACTGATAACATTCAAAAGGTTTATATTTGACTATAAATAGTATGCAGCTTTGAGGATCATTCATTCTTCTGATTCTTTTCCAAACTATATACGGTTTTAAAGGATTCACGTCTCTCACCTGTGTAACCGGGTGGTGGCGTTCAACGATGACGGAGCTCATGGGTGGGCACACACCCATCACTTGGAGATTGCCTCGCGCCGTCCTCCCAGGGTCAGCAGGGCGTGCAGTGATGCGGGCGGTAACTGTCTTGGAGGGCTTCTGTTGACTGGCCGTGACGACTCGCCCGCTAACCTAGCATAACAAAATGCAGGACAATGACGAGCGCATAAGACTCTGGGATTTGATGTTCACCATGGAGGAATACTAACTGATCTGTGGGTGTTTGCAGTGCCCCCTAGGGGAAGGGAGCTGTGGACTACTGTAGTGGAGGAGAGAGCCTCTGCCCTTGACACTGAAGCGCTGGTCCCCCTCTGGGAAAGAAGGGAATAGAGAAGCAGTTGACAGTAATGAAATGCACAAGTCGTTTTGTTGTCTATACATCAGCTATGTATGCTTAGAGGGAGGGCGTACAGGAATTTAGCAATTGCAAACAAGATCATTGTCAATTCAAGCAACAAAAATACACAATATAATACTAGCATCGAGATCAATACAGTGAAGTCAAAACTACCGTTTTAATAAAGCTTTAACTGCAGCTGTGTTTACTGCTGGAAAGAACAGTGCATGCAGATGAATGTGTGTTGTAATTGGATATAGTCATCTCACCGTGTCCCCTGGTTGGCCGTGGGAGGTGGGGCCCGGGGACTCAGAATGGACGGGGCTGAACCGGGTGGACGGGCCAGGCCCGGGCTGGAGAGGGCCCAGGGAGCTGGGGACAGGCTCGTTCTGGGGGGGTGGGGCATCTAGCAGACACAGAGGGAAAAAAAGCCTGACTGAACACATGGTTACTGGGCCGAGCTTAGAACTGTAGTGGGTTAGCTTTTGTTTTGGGAAACCTGTGCAGCTGAAGGCAACTCCCACCACCATATTCACCTGATCTGTATTCTACTAATACAATCCTTTTCCAGCGTAGACAATTAGGATGGAGTCCGTATTGCTCTTGGTGCCCATTTGATAACCCAGAGACCTGCCGGCCCAGGAGAATGCTGATACCTGTCTGATAACCCTGGTAGATTTACAACAATGCAGCCTAATGCAATGTATGCTAATCACTGGAAGATGTGGGACCGCTGCATATCATGATAACCTTTGAAAAATTACCAATGAACAATGACCTTGAATATTGCTAATAACTACAGTAGCTAATGATCATGTCTATTATATAAATACACATACATTACAAATGCTCTTACTTTGTGTACTAAATGTAGTTTCAAAAATAAAAGGGAGACAGTATTTTTCTCATTACACAAGACATCATGAATGTAGTGTTTATTACATTATGTTGAGTGATAGCACAATAAGGCTTGCATGTTATGGAATGGAATAATGCCATCCGAAGGGCAGTGTCAAATTAATGTTGCTTAGATGGGCCCCGTTTCCTTCATCATGTGGGTGTCTGCTCTTTATACCTGGACAGATATGGACACTAATGCTATAATCAGGTAAATCAAAATTCAACCATCATAATGTCATTCCATAAATAGCACGAGTAGAAAAAACTATTGGCGGTCTGGGCTATAAATTTCAGATTGGATTAAATAATGCTTTAAAGTGCAAAGCAGTTATCTGTATATCTGGAGAGGCCAATCCGTCAATGCCATGGGAAGGTTACAACCTCTAAAAAGTGCCACTCACTGACAGCATATTCATTGACTCATCAGTCCACCAGATGAACCAGTGAGATCAAGAGCAGAACAAAGAGCCCTCCTTTTGTCATCTCATGGATGTACAATGTCGTTAACAGCGCAAGGCTGCACTCTATTGGGCAAAACGTGTCTTAGTTTCTAAGTTCATTAAGTTTCTAAACAGGGTCTTAGTATCCTGGTAGCAGTGTTGAATCGATACAGCACAGAGTGTAAACTAATGAATGCCTTCAAGGCTGGCTGTCAGATACAGAATATGGCGGGAGATGCTATAGTGATTGGAATCATAGCACACCTACTATTAGGCGTGGAGCAACTTGTCAAATGTTGCCGTTCCTGTAGAGATCCTTCCTAATTAAAAAACGCCCGTTTCAGATTAACTCACCGTCGTGCTGCTCGTGAACTGCAGACTGCTCCGCCCGTCCCTCTGTGTTGTGGAACATGCTCAGAGCCTCTATGTTGAGGGCACATACGCCTCTCATGAAAGCTTTCTTCATGGATTCCTCGTAGCGGTCTCTGTCCACCTGCATCTTCTGGATCTCAGCCTGGGCCTTCTCCACAGCCTTGCAATGCTGCACAGCAACAGAATACGCAACACGCTGTGTATCTTAACACAAAGGTAAAGTGTGTGTCTGGGTGCTGCGTAGATGCATGAAGATGAGCTAATGTGCAGCTTAAGCCACGCTATGTCTATGGCATTGTCATTACATTTTCTTTTCCTCGCTCTTCATTCTAGTCCCAGTGGTCCTATCCTGTCTAAAAAGTTTTCCACATTTTAAAAGATAATTAAATCATTATTAAATTAATTAATAGTTCACCTGTATAATGTATCGCACTGCATGTGGCTGTGGTCAATTGAAACGCTCTGCATCCAGGACTATTGTTTACTTACACGTCAACACATACGGTATGAAACCAACAGCCTTGCCGCTGTTTAACCTACAGTGGATTATTGTTTGTGCATGCCCATTTGGCAACCATCTTTACCTCTGCCATCTTGGCCTCGTATTCTTCGGACATGCGCACGCAGACGTCTTCGGCCCTGGCGCGGCATGCCCGCTCCACCTTGTCCTTCCAGTGTCTCTGGATGAGAGCGTGCCAGCCCAGCCACACCTTCCTCTTCAGCTGTAGATTGTAGTGCTGCTGTGCCAAGCCACCAGCATAGGCCTAGTAGGCATACAAAAGGACCATCACAATATTACAAACAACTCATTTACAGCAGATCATCGGTGTGTGTGCGTGCGGATTTGCATACGGTGCATCATTGACATTGACATAAATAGTAATAGTAATGTCATGATGCAGATCATATGACAGCTGTTTCCCTTTCATCTTGTTCAAATAAATAAATGCAAACACTATTCACAAAAGGCTGTACAATGTAAGACTGAACCTTTTGCAACATGTCCTACCGTGTGAAGGAAACCACGTACCTCCTCTCTGGCTTCGCTGTGCTTAAGTCTCCAGTTGGTGAAGGCCCTCATCTTCTCCAGCTTCTGCTTCTGTCTGTCCAGAGTCTTGCTCAGGTTCACAATCACCTAAGAGACAATGAGAGTGATTAGCTCACAGACACCTTCACACCCTATCACACATACAGCAATACCAATCTGATGTGCCAGTGAGGTTTCCTTATAGGCCCAGTTCCAGTAACCTAAGTGTTGCAGATAGGCAAAAAAATATAGGCGTGGGAGGGACAGTGTGTGTGTGTGTGTGCGCGTGCACATGCGCGCGTGTGCGTGCGCGCACACCTCGTCTTTCCTCTGGTTGGAGGTGGCGTAGGTTTGCAGCAGCTCTTTCAGGCTGGCTAGCTCTGCGTTGAGGCCAGCTGTGCTAGCAGCGTGCCTTTCCCTCTCCTTCCTCAGCTCCTGCCTGTGTTCCTCTATGAAGGCCCACTTCCACTTCCTCAGCTCCATCACCACACTGGACTGGCATGGGGAGAGAACCAGGAAGACAGTCACAGGGTGGTCGTTTCAAATGTCCTCATTTCCCACGGGAAATTAGGAAGTTATGGCAGGAGACACCTGCCAACTCAGATGCCTGTGGGAGATGAATGGATCAATTATGAACTCTGCTGATCTGTGTGTTGTCGTCTATGCCGTTGATTGGCTGTAAATACAAGGAACGTCCCAAGTTACAAGTGATCGTACTTTACGAATGCCAATTGGTCAGCCTAAGCAGCAGCAAAAGACAATGGCAGTGCTGTTAAACCTTTGTATACTGCAGTAATCGCTTTATAAATATGATTTTTTTTTTTTAATCATACGGCTAATACCGCTTCAAATGCCTTATGCCAAAGTAATAATTTCCAGATTATATTCTGAATCTTGAAACAGTGTTTTTGGGTTTCATGCTTTTTATTAAAATAAAAATGCATTTTGACATAAAAAAATAAATTCAAAAAGGTTTTTGTTTTTTTACCAAAAGGTATATTTAAGCATATGCATTTAACAAGTATTCTTCATGGAATGACTTAAATTATATAGTGGCAGAGGCATCTTAATGGGTTTGTTATTAGGATTCTGTTAATACTGAAATGATGATTTAGCTAGATAACCTGAATAACTTTCAAACAATTAGTTATAATTAGATTAGATTTAGAAATATGAATACAGCATGTTGCTGTAATTGTTTTGCCCTGACCAATATTGTTTCATAGTTTTAGCCATCTTATTCATTTGAATTTATTTTGCTGCGTGACATCTGCAAATAGTGTAACCTTATTCTATCATAGTAAATACATTTTATCATGCTATACACAAGCCCTACTAGAAAAACAGGACATTGATTATGGTTGGCTCTGAAGCAGATAATGAATCTGGGAGCAATAAATAATGTTGTCATTCAGGACACACCCTTGACACGTAATTTTCATGGTGTCCAGCAGAAATTAATATCTCCCATCGTTGATTCATCCTAAATGCCCAATGCTTGTTTTGCTTGCTTGGTTGGTTACATTACTTTGGTATATAAGTGAGTGATACCAGTTTTTGAAAACTTAAATGTTTTTTTTGTTGTTTTTTTTACACAAAATGTGATATCAGACCTTGAGGTTGACACTCCACGTATCCAGAATGTTCTCCATTTTGCTTATGCTATGATCTGAGATAAACAGCTCAGTCAGTGTGGGGTCAGGACTGCTCTGTCTGGACCTCTCTGATATGGTCTGTAGTCTCTCAGAGGGAGTGTCTGAGGTAGTAGAGGCTCTGCCAGACAACCGGCCTGCGGTTTCCTCCTCTGTGGGACAAATTAGACATCATGTCACCACGCAGCGATGATTTCTGCTCATTCAATTAGCTCAGCAGACATTCACTGATCACACACACTTTCATTCTGTCTCCTAATATTTATCTACTATTTTTTACCACGTGGGGTCCTGGACTTAGAGTGAGACTCAGCTATTAAGGGGGAGCCCTGCGACAATTGTGCACTCCTGCTGGAATGCCTCCCATCTTCAGCCTCAGGGACAGAGGCTGGGGGAAGGGGGGGGGAAGGGGAGGCAGGGGGGGTGGGGGTGGGGGGGGGAGAGAGAGAGGCAAGATTGAAAAACAACTGAAACCATTAGTTCAATACATAGAAGCAGAGGTCAAGACTACTGAATGAAATGAAAAAACAGCAGACAAGAACAGACGAAGTAATGCTGGGAACGCTGAAGATGGCCACAGGTCTTCATCCAGGAATGTGTTTATGTCAATATCTTAATTAAATCCTGCAGGGGGAGGAGAAAAACCTGCACTCTAAAGAGCTGTGTGGGCAGAGAGCCAGCAGGATCATTACAAACCAGCCTGCCTGCTTTCTATAGTCCTGTGCACTGCTCCATGACAATTTAACCACTAAGCCTCTAGTAGTGGAAAAACTGCAGCTGACAGACGGTTGTGCTTTTCGATATGGGTATGGGCTATGATCCCATAGAATTGTCCATAAACTGAAAATATGTCAGACTACATTATCAACATTTCAACAACTAAATCCCTTATGACAACTGATAGTATTGACAGGAGCTAGGGCTGGAAGGCCTCAAGCTGTGTATGTCAGAAAAGCTTAGCGAAACAAGCATGTACAAGTGTGATTTCTGTGTGAGATACGGTACCTGATGGACGCTGTGAGTTTGCATAATTTCCTTGGGAACTTCGATCCTCTGTTGACATATCATGTGAGGCGCTCAGCAGAGGTATGTTACTGGTAACCCCATGGTGGTGCTCAAACTTCGGCGTAACCACGGCATAGCGAAGAAGTTCCTCATACTCATCCTTAAAAGAAAAGACAACCAGAATTATATTCCCATTATACCACCTAGGTTAGGCTGTTCAGTATATCAGTTATAGTACCAGGTACCTGTAAATCAGAAGAGACAGAGCTACCCCTGTCTGAGTCTCTAGGCAGGACGGGACTGCTAGCTTGACCGTCGTCTGAGGACATCTACAGTATCGTACAGTACGGTACCGTCGGTACCGGGGTAGACAAAAAGTGCATAGACAAACAAACAAGCCATAAACAGAATTAGAACAAGCAACGTTATCTAAAACTAGCCTGGTCTTCTAAAAACAAGTCGTAATGTTATGTGAAGGTACATTACTATACTTTACAGTACCGTACCAAGCGGTACTTGGTTCATGCAATTGTGTTGAGGAAATTAATTTGCATGAAACTACGGGTTACTACAAAAAACATGTATGGTACCGATATCTACTGTATCAATATGTGGCAGGCAGCATACTTTTCAATTGTGCTAATGTTTATGGACGTTAGCTTACCTTACTAAGCATACATGTGTGTAATTCCTCGTTTTTACTAAGGCTTTGATTCTGTAGAAGTACACGACCTAACTTTTTCACGACAGTTAAAATAGCAAACGCTTGGTTTTCTTTTCAAACCGACGACTCTTCAACAAGAGATTGTCAGATTGGTTACAGCGTTCAAAGGTTCATGCCAAACCTCCTGTGATTGGATAGCCCGTTTCTGTAGTAACCGTAAGCGGAACTAGATGCTTTGATATTTGAGTTCGGTCACGCCCATCACGGCTATCCTGCACTTTAACCCTCAGCTTTCTGGACAAAAAAGTACAGTTTTGCAGTTGCAATTTTCAACATGTAGGCCTACATACAAAATAATCTGTCTTACCCGCCTTAAGAAGGTAAACGTCCTTGGTGAATACCACCATCCTGAGTATTTTCCTGTTGTCATTACCGGTACTGTGTCATTAAGTTGGACTAGTTGGACACTTCAATTCCCGACAATTGTCCACCCATTTTTTAAATACCCGATCCCTCTGGTGCTTAATAGCATTAGAATAAGCCCACACATGGACTACAGACTTGACAGTCTTTAGGCTGTGACACACCCCAGACATATGGCAGCGGGTCCTCAGCCAAAATCAGAGCTACCAGTGATACTATCGAAATAGGATCGCTTGCCACTTGCTTGGGTGATGAGAATACCCATACTGTCAGCCTAATCTCACCAGTAAGCCTACTGTCAACAAAACATATAGTTGTGCATTATAGATTTACATTAGAGACAATATGGCACGGCACCATGGCTGAAACATGCAGTGATTTAAAATCCAGTTTAAAACTAGAAATGTATATACTTTTGTGTTTGGAAATTTCATGCATGGTTTCAGAGAGAAAAATGCACCTGACCAGAGTGTTGAAATGGGATACATCTTATTTTACCTTGTGTAATCTGTTCCAGCACAATAATCACAATCCATTTGACATTCTTCCCCCTGGTATTTTAGCTCAGGTATGTTAGACTATTCAGGACCTTGTCGTGGTACAGAACAGAAATCATAGAAAAATGTAATATGGTGAGATGGGTTTTTATTACAAAACAAAATGTTATTATATCAGACTTTGTTTTTTTATTATTGAGCATTACAGTTATTATATAAGGTGTATTCTCAAATGCCTTTACACAGGCGTAGTGGCTGTAATCAAAACAATCTGACATATAGCCCCAACTCTAATGAATAATGTGTTATAATAAATCAGAATGATATGTAGGATACAATAATCCATCAGTGTCCTTTATCTTATATGATGCCTTAGTATAATACCTAGTTAGACTACATACATTGTACTTGTAAGACACCACACAGCTACTGGATAATAATAAACTTCTGTTTCTTATATTTAAATGGCCACTATTTCTGAACAGATCTGAAAGCACTGAACACATTTCTTCACCTATATAACATATAAATTAGCTAAAATGCCTTTCTGAAGAAAATGTGTAGAAGCTCAAGTCAGATTTGTAACTGATCATCTCTGTCTAATTCGCTCACTCTCAGTCAGATAGCTACAGTATAGATGCATGATCAAATGTGAAATGCCAACTGAAACAGAATGGGCAAACGGACAGTTGGTATTGGAGTGATAGGGGACCTTTAACAAACATTATGCGACCACGAAGAGGAAGACCAGACAGATGAGTGCAGATGAACAGCTGAGGCATGGAGGAAAGAGGGAGGCTAAATCATTTAGCCAGCGCTTATATCTCTACATGGCAGAAATAATTACCATCAATGTCCACATCCTTTTGTTATAATCTGGATGAAGATAAACAGTAGGCCAGCAGCTCCAGTCCACCTCTACCTCTCTGTTCATTTTTATAGGACGTGGCAACTCAATGCAATACTGTGTATGTAGGGAAGAGAAAGCAATATAAGGAGAGAAACTGTAGTTAGCAATTCAGCACGTACCTTCCCCACACATCACTTAGTACTGTACATCTGAATTTACATTACTGTAAGAATATATGCATACATCTACTGCCGCAATGTTTAGTGAGATGTTGTTAAATGTTGTTTCCACTTAAGTGGTTGGGTTACACCACTTGTTATACCATTCAGTATGTGGGGGAGGGGGTTTATACAATGTCCCATATATTAAACTATGTGCTCCATGGTTCGCCTGCAAAAAGAGAGCTTCCCCATGCAGTCTCAGGTCACCGTCTCAGTGAATCATCAAATCCTGAGAAGAAAAAGAGATTACTTTCTTTTTAAATGTGTGTGTGTGTGTGTGTGTGTGTGTGTATGCATGTGCGTGTTTGCATGTACAATAATGTTTCCTTTCAGGAAAGGTAAAAAACTCCTTATATTGTTATTTAAACACACCAGCACAATATATTTATTTATTTAACTCAAAAGCAATACATTGCATTATTCACACACACCGTTTTTTTTTAATACAGCACTATCTTCAGTAAATGGTTTATTCTGTATGATGTATTGTGCAGTTTTTATTGGACTTAGTGTCATATGCTTCCATCAGTTCATTGTTGGTTTTCCCTCTTTTCCCACTGGCAGTGCATTTTTCAGGGATTGACATAGTACACACTCTCTCTCATGAAGCCCATTAGCTCAGGGAGCTTCTGTTGGTTTATGCCGTTATTGTCACCAGGTTGCATAGTGTTTCTGACTGCAGCACTTCAGGTAACCATTTGCTGGCATATAGCTGATGAAGACAAAACAGTTGTTTTAACTTGCATTTGTTTTGTACATGTATTTAATATTAATATACAGTAAATATTTGACATTTAAAACATTCAACAAAGGCCCTGAAGCAAGCCAACTTGTGCAGGGGCGCTAATTGTATAGCCTATTGAATGAAAGGACCTTTATATATTTCAAATAGTAAGTTCCTAGACTTGGATTTTACATGTTATTATCTACTATTTATAACTAATCATTTGTCCACACCCATTGATTACTGTTTTGAGCACCAGTGGTTTGACACCACCATTTTGTCTGAATTAAAGTCATATATGGATGATTGGACACAGCACATATGCACACGCATGCAGATTATATGTTTATAAAATAACTCATTATTTTAAATTATTTTCTTGAAGAACATATGGAAGACTTTTTCAAGAGATAGGCGGAGACATGGTTGATGGGGGCATGAATAAGGACAATCTTTAATGTGGTTAGATGATTGGAATAAGTAAAGCAATATTTGTTTTTACTCATGAATCAAATGTTAGTTGTATTTTTTTTTAATGATGAATTAATTGCGATCTGTCTTGTATAGCAAACATAAAGGTCTACTCCTATTCAGAATAAGCTATTGTAGACCGTGTTCCCTGGTGTGTGGGAAAACCCAGCTGCAGCTAATACGATGAATGATGGGTATGTTTGATTTGTGCCAGAAAGCATGGGCAAAATTACTCAAAGCAATTATCTATATATCTATCTAAATCAAACATCGCCGTTATTGATGTTATTAGCTCAGCTGGGTCCTTCCTACACACGAAAAGGAGGTCCATTTAGGAGGGTTTCTCTTTATTTCGATAGTTAACTCTCCATATATGTAAATGACAATAACCTATACACCATGAACACTAAGCACAATTGAACGAAGCTATACTCATGTAAATCAGAAGAGGAAGAATGTCATTATTGCTACTTACTAGTTAGTACAAAACTGCCATAAAGTGTGGGCGTCTAGTGCACAAATAGGCAACACTAGCTATTTCACTAATTTCAGCACCAGAGACAGCGACAAAAGGAATGCCCTGGGATCATGTCAGTTTTACACGTCTCATTAATTTCTTTTTTTTTTCTTCAAATGTGGCAGAAACATATCCCTTTTAGACGTTAGATGAACTCCTGTTTTATAATCTTTTATAGGCTGTATGTCAACCGTTACTTTCACTAATTCGCTCAATAACATATAGGCCTATATTAATTACAACGCAAGCTTGAGGCTAAAGCAATTGTTTTTAATCGTGGCTTCTCTGTTTACGATTGAGTTGAATCGACGAACAGTGCCGGTCAGGGAACCGTAGCGATAGGCTCTATATAGCCTACCATCATTTAGGCTAGGCTATATGTTTAGCATTCATCGTATAGCCTAGTTTTCATTTCACACAGTAGCTATATGCTTTCACGTCACAGTGGCCAAAATAGATTGTTCCATTAGGCAGAATTGCTCTCATCCTTTGGTGAAATACAATTATTGATCGCAGTCTCACTACAGCCTATCTTTCCGTCCTGAGCGCTCGCTCACCCCCCCCCCCCTCTCTCTCTCTCTCTCTCTCTCTCTCTCTCTCTCTCTATACCTCTCTCACTCTCTCAGTCTATCTCACGCTCCCTTGTTCTCTTGTTATACTCTCTCCTTTCCAGAAGTAGCCTACTGCAGAGAAAGAACTGCATTGAAAAAACATTGTTGAGTACCTGCAATTAGCCTATCTTATAATATTTTAAGATCTATATGAATTATTTCCAACAAGCGATAACGGGGTCTTGCTATGGGTAGGCTAATCATCAGCCCAATGCATTGGACATCCCCCGCTAAATAAAGGTAAGTTACTTTTTCTGCAGGGAAAACATGATGACTGCACTGCGACTTAGGAAATCAAACGTTTTCCATTTGTTTCTGATTTGATTGTTTAAACTCATTTTAACTACTCATAAAGTTGAAGATATTAATCGTTTCAGGTTTTAAAATCACTCGTACGCAACAAAGCATTATAGACATACTGTAGTATAGCCTGTCTAGATCATAGCCTATTGATCCGTTTGCTTAAACTTGGCCTACTTTCATTCCTTTAAAGGTAAAATAATGTCCTGATTTGTCTGAGTCTCAGACATTTCAGAACATGTATCATACATAGGCCTAATTTAGTTTAAGACTACGAAGTGGACACTTTTGGATAGCATAGGCGTGTTTTTGAGTGAGATAGGTATTTCTTTCGGTGTTGCGTGAAACATCTTATAGGCACTTTGGCACACACAGTTTTCGGTTGTCTGTGTGGATATACATTGTGGAATGTGAAGACATGCACCCCGGGGCAGTTAAAGCACTCTACACGGCCAAAACAGGCGAGGATGCAGAAACACACTGACTCATCCAACCAAAGAGGCGCTGAACTGAGAGGCACGCAGCCGGTGAACTGGAAATCTGTAAAGTGCTTTGTAGGCAAACCATCTTAGGCTCCCCGTCGTCAAAGTTGGCTATCAATACTGTGTGTTACGCAATAGTCCTTGGGCTACTTTAAATAATAAGATATACATATTGGTGGGCTTGTTATTCATTTTCTTTTATTCCTAAACCTGGGACAGCCGTCTGTCAATGACGTGGAGGAAGTAGTCTACCTTCTGTTGTTCAATGACATGCACATCACCAACATTTACTGGATTGTGCGTCTTCTATAATAAACCAACCCTAATATATTTCCTGCTCCTGTCATGGTTCATACCCAAAGTACAACATTGCTCAGTTCCACTGACAATGTAGAGGTGCAGTGCCCCATATAAAGTGCGTCAGCTGAGATAGTTTTCTTGTGTTCGCGCAGAAGGGCAATTTACAGATAATTCATTTTTATATTAGGGATGAGTCAAGTCCATATTGAGATTACTTTGGCTTCAGAACATGATGCTATTTCTGTCATCTGAGGCCTGCAATTGTCAGGTATGAGTAAGCTTTTTGCTTCCTTTACTGTGTTGTCCTGTCAGGTAGACAATGCGTTATTATATATTTTTTTCAAAGTTATTTTTGTCTGTAGCCTACACATTTATCAGGAATCTTTACACTATATGCCCAATGGGGTGGGTGATACTACAGCAAACATTTCTGTTTGATGCAGAAGCATCACTTGTCAAATATACACCCATTTTGGATAGTTCTTACTTGATGAAGTGTCTCTCAGGTTTGGTAAGGCTGGTTGGTTAATGTTTTCAAATTCAGATGTTGCTCGGGTTCTGAAGTTTGTACATATTGATCTGGAATAGTCATGAATATTCTGAATGGTTTCTATGCAACACACTTTCACTTTCTCTTTTTTTCATTGGTTTGTTCATCTACCAAATCCTCTGGTATTTATCTCCTGTGTATTACACCATTTACACCATCTTTGTTTCTCTGAGTCTCTCTCTCTCTCTCTCTCTCTCTCTCTCTCTCTCTCTCTCTCTCTCTCTCTCTCTCTCTACCACTCAGTAATGGCACCAAAGTCTGATGAAATCTTTTAACGGAAGACGTCCCAGGCTAGTTCGGGCTCGCCTTCCAGATGAGGTCATGAGCTCTCCATTTTGATGGGATTACATGTGGCTCGGCCCACTTAGAGATTGGACCAGTTCCCTCTGATGCTGATAGAACAAACCAACCGCAGAGCCCCTGTCACCCCCCCCCCCCCCCCCTTCCCCCTCGCCTTTGAAAGACGAGGACACTGACATTTGAAACATGAATGAGTGGGAATGCATTAAGAATTTCCACAGGGGACAGCAATTGCAATTTTGATAATAAATACATGTAACACAATATGTATAAATACACGTATTTAAAGTGTAACTGCACCCTAAATGTTGTTTTTTGAGATGTATAGGAAGTAAAAGGATTGACCTGTAATGAGACACATCAATGCTGGTATTAATATTGACCAAATTCCCATTTTCAGAAAAATCTGCATTTTATGTGCTGAAAACAGACCTATATGTCATATCTGTTAAAATCACCCCAGGGCCTGGCTGGTTTTCATCAGTACACTTACTCACTCACCATACATCATCAAATTGAAATGTTAACATTAATGTTAATGTACATCCCCCTCTCAGCCCCTCCCCTCCCCTCACTCAGCTCCTCCTATTTAGTAGTTGTAGAAGTTGTAGTGGGTGGAGTCAGGCTCAGAGCTGGGGTGCAGTTACACTTTTTATAGTGGTAAATAGGGAAGTGACCATGAACTTTCTATTAAGACTGATTATCACTGAAACATGCATCTAATAATAGCTGTTAAAAAACAATATGACTCTCCTTATATATACAGTGTAAATGTACACTGGATTGTACCGTAACAGATACTTAATTTCTTATTCTGACCTCATGTATTACTTTAATATTTATTTTTATGAGGTGTTGATAGTGATCAAGATATCACTACTAATATCAATTAAACAGTTACAAGTATTACGTCCACGAGTGCTTACTCTTAGCGCACTGTTATCTGTTAAATTCATAAACATTTTCTGAGTCTGTCTGTCTGTCCATTACCAGTAGCCTACTGTGATTAGCATTTAATGGGTAATTATTCGAATATAAATGGAACTTAGCTTCTTTATTTCAAAACATTCATTCATTAGTAACTGTAATTACTCTGCAACTTTTGAATAGTGATTTGTGACAGCACACACAAGGAGACATGTATAGGGATATGAGTATTTAGTGCACTATATTTGACACCAGAAAATATAGCTAAACATCATTCTTCTGTGTTAATTCAACCTTTGGGGTCAAATCATATATGCTCTAATCTCTAACTGATTTCTGCATATGAATACATAATGTGTAGGCAGCAACATAAGATATTGGTAGTGGTACCAGGACATGTCCTGGTTTCTGTTATTATGTTTGTAGTCCAAATACAAACATACTACTATTGACCAATCACACCCATGTGGATACAAACAAGGTGGAACTAAAAGCAATCTTGGAAAAAATATCTGAAATGGTGTGACGACAATGTATCTTTTTATAAGCAACTACACCAACTTCATTCTTGTGTTTTAAATAGAACATTGGATTGTAAACAATGACCAGTGGACAGAAGTCTTAGCCAGGATATCCAGGTATACCCTGTAAATATCCCAAAAATATAACACATAGCCCCCATAGGCTTAACGTTGATATGTGTATAACATTAGAACATTAGCATCTTCTCCAAACCATAAGGGGTCAGCATTTCACCAGAATATTGTGGTGTCCTTAGTTCACACTCCCCCTCAGAATGTCTGCTCCATTATCCCAATTTCTCAGTCAATCCACTACTGGGTTATATAT